>VCCN01006982.1:2166565-2179414 GCA_006491835.1 Architeuthis dux | reverse complement strand
ATCTCCCTGGGTTGACTGATTTTGTTTCAAAATAATCAAAATAAAAACACAAGCATCTTAAGTGTCACATATCAAATTTGCTCTATTTGTACAACTTGACATCACCTGTCACTTTCCCAGGATTTGGAATCTTTCTTTGTCTTGTAGATAATTTATCTCATGAGTACAATACATTTTACAAATACAGGAGTAGGCTGATGACAGTTGGCAAGGGGTATGAACAGTTTACATGCACTCTCTTTAATCATCTAAATCTCTTAAGTCATTGATGATACTGTGCATCCCAAACGCGGTACTGCTCTTTACCACTGAGCTAACAGCACTCTCATGGAAAGGCAGCGGCTAGAAACATGCACATTCGCTCGCCTCCTTATTCGTATTTTTAGGCACGTGATATGAAGGGTCGGTATAGGGAACCACTTCTGTGAGATAAATTTTATAGATATGTAAGACTTTTTTTAGGCTGATTCAGTGTTGCCAACTACAAAAAGAAAAAGCGCTAGTTTGACTCTCAAAAAGCGCTAAATTTAGAAACAAATAGCCAAAAATGGCCAAAAACCACCACAAATACGCTAAAAATGGTCCAAAAGAGCCAGAAGATTTTGGGCCCAAACGTGCTAATTTAGAGCTATTTGCACAGCCAAAACAAGAAACGTGTTGAATCTAGCACAAAACACACTAAATCGGCAACAATGCATGCAAGTGATTTTTGTTCCTGGGTAGTGAATGTTATTTTCTGATTACTTATGAGTAAAAAGTATTAAAAAATAGATATATTTCCCTTCAAACATTGCTTTTGCAACCAGGATAGTAATATTCATATGTAATTGTTTTACTTATGTGATTAAAAATGTGAAAATTTGCCCGTTGTCCAATTGGAAATAAGTAGATTTCAAATTATCGCTGTTCTGGTCTTAATGGTGAAGAATAATCAACAGCAGTGGCCAACAACCCACAAACAACGATTTGAGAACTTTCTGGTGACTTTAGGACTTCGGCAGGAGCAGATCTCTGACACCTTTATCACATCATCGCAAGGCAATTGGAAAGGTTAAATAGTTGGAAAAATGGGTCCCACATGAACTGAATGAAATGCTCCGTGACAGTGACATACGTTACCCCTCTCAGCTGACTGTGTCTAAGTTTAGAGAATTGGGATATGAATTCTTGCAGCGTCTTGCACCTGACATTTCTACAACAGATTATCATCTTTTCAAGCATTTTCAACTTGATATCCATAATAAAAGATTAAATTATAAGGAAACCATAATTCGTGCTTTTACTGAATTTGTGACCATTAAACCAGAAGGATTTTATATAGATGACATCATTAGAGGATCATTGCTTCAAATGGTTCATATTTTGATTAAATATTTATCATGTTTTGTTGTTTATATTACCCTTCATGTTACTATTCAAAATACGACATTTCATATGTAACAATCTAATAAAAGCCAGGATTTCAAATGATTTTAAAAGCAGATAGGCCTTTGTCATTTGTAAAGAGGGTGCAATACAAAGGTACTACTGTAATTCTAAAAGTTGTAAAGTCTAAGATTAGAGAATTGGGATATGAATTCTTACAGCATCTTCCATATTCACCTGACATTTCTTCTATAGATTATCATCTTTTCAAGTATTTTGAACTTAATATACCATAATGAAAAGTTCAATAATAGGGAAGCGATAATTTGTACTTTTACTGAATTTGTGAACACTAAATCTAAAGAATTTAATAGAGATGGTATATTATCATTAGAGCAGTGGTTCCCAAACTTTTTAAAATCATGACCCACTTTATAGCGATCCACCTAACTTTATTGGAGAAAAGAACGCACTAAATATAGAAAAACATTAAACATTCATGATTACTTTTTTAAAATTACATTTCCATGAATCTTGGATACAATTTAATTACTTAATAATGAGGTGCATGTAAGGGATGTGCCTGTTTCTTGTTACTGTTGAGAATAGCACTGATATCCACATTAATGCAAGCTATTTTCAGGCGCAAAGAATTTGACAGTTGAAGTTTGTTTCGAAAATTGTTTTTGATTCCAACCATTGCTGAAAATCCAACTTCACAAAAGGTGAAAACAGGAGAAGCGTCTTTAAAGCTTCAGTAGAAAGGATTGGACACCTTTTTTGAACAGATGCAAGGATTGGACACCTTTTTGGACAGATGCAAGGAGTGGACACCTTTTCTGGACAGATGCAAGGAGTGGACACCTTTTTTGAACAGATGCAAGGATTGGACACCTTTTCTGGACAGATGCAAGGATTGGACACCTTTTTGAACAGATGCTAGGATTGGACACCTTTTCTGAACAGATGCAAGGATTGGACCCCTTTTTTGAACAGATGCCCAGAATTGTATCAATTTTCTGCTGTTAAAGTTCTGTTTTAACAAAGTGTCTTCAGACAAATCGATGAGTTCTTCCTCTGCCTTTGTTGATATCCCAGTCGTTATTTCGACTCTTAAAAGTGCGTAGTCCAGATGTGCCTCGATTGTGCATAATTATCAAATTTGTTTGCATTGAATCAGAGAAAATAATTTAAAATGACAAAAAATTTCAATAAAAATGTAAAGTTTTAGTTAAAAAAATGAATTTTAACTGTTGTTAATAAGAAAGATATGAATATTAATGTAATTTATTACCCAGAAGTTGGAACCATGGAACGAATTTCCCTAACGTAGCAAAAAATGTTTCCAATGTCGATGTTATCACACACAATGGGGAGAGAGGACTAGAGTGAAGGATATTATACAAATAATTAAGCAGTAAAATTGGAGATGGTCTGGTCATCTAGCAAGAAAACACAATAATAGATGGGGGAAAAGACTAACAGATTGGTGCTCATGGGGCAGTAAACGCAGTATGAAGGGACGAGATAGAAAAGTTTGCTGGTAAGACATGTCAGAGGTTAGCACAAGCTAGGTCATTATGGAAGGCGATGGGAAAGGCCTTTGTCCAACAGTGGATTTATAATGGCTGCTGCTGATGATGATGATGATGATGTACCTTATATTGTTCAGTAGATACCATGCAGTAATTACTGACGTCGGTTTCTACCAATTGTTTTTCATCTCATCATCTTTTATGATGAGCGTGGGTTACATAGTTTAGTAGAAGGTGTAACAATGTTTGTCTCTGCTTGACCATTCCCTCTCTGGGCTAGTCTTGAAAAGTGTTCACATTCTCTGCACTGACCGTGGCTTCACTCGGACAGTTCCAGTCAGCTGTCACTCTTGCAGTGAAGAACTGTTTGCTTGCGCAAGTTATGTTTGAAGTTTGTATCTGTGGCGTCTAGAGCGTACATTTGGTGAAAGGTTCAGCATGTGCTTGTTTGAACAGTGAATGTTGACCGAGTGTTGGTTGGTCAGGATGCGGTAGGTTTCTATCACATCAGCTCTTCTGCGTCTGTATGCGAGAGTTGGTATATCGAGCTGTTGCAGTCTGCTAGTGTACGGGAGGTCCTTCAGTTCAGTCATTAGTTTAGTGGCTCTCCTCTGCACTTTTTCGATTGCGTCTTGGTTACGCTTCAACTGAGGAGACCATGCACAGGATGCGTATTCCAGGTGTGGCTGGACAAGAGATTTGTACAACATTATGAATATTTCCTTGCTCATGAATGTGTGCCAGAATATTGTACTCTTTTGCGATTTTTGCACGTGACGTTTAGCATAATTTTTTTTTCCTGTGCATGTTGCATACTTCTTACCATAATTATTTGTATATAATACGCACCCCTAACAATGGGCTATGAAATCCTGGAAAAAAACATCTCTCGTGTATAATATGCACTGACTTTTCAGAATTTGTAGCAGCTAAAATTAACCTTTGTTCAACTTTTTACTTGGTTCGTTTCGACTAAAAATAAGAATTTATATAATTTACATCATGTTTTGAAACACAAAATTTACAGAGTCTTTAGAGCAAACGCACAGACATGTTCATACAAAAATACAACAAGCTAGCGACGAAAATAAGCTCACACTAAGAGAAACAAAATTATAAACAAACATGGATATTGGAAGCCTGGCAGAGCATCCCTGAAAGCATCGTGGTGAAGTCCTTTAAAAAAAAAAGCTGCATCACAAACGCACTCGATGGCAGTGAAGACAACATCCTTCTTGAGGAACAAAGACAAGATGACTATGTGGATGACGACATCTACTATGCTGACTACATAGATGAAACTGTCATGACGTCTATCTGTGACACAGACAGCAGTGAAGCAGACTAAAATGTGCTTAATAAGAATGTGAATAAAACATTTTAAACAAATCCAGTGTTTTGTTAGTGATTTAAAATCTAAAAAAAAAGTGCGTATTATACACAAATAATTATGTCCTGAATACGGCCACGCATGTCTGGAAAAATCTGCATATTATACACGAATAATTACAGTAGTTTGAGAGCCAATTTCTTGATTGAGTTTCATGTTTCAGCTCCATAGATGACTATTGGAAGGATGCAGTGGTTGTAGACCAATCTTTTTAAGACCAATATCGTTACCTGATACGTATTGAGTGAATTTGCTTTGTTTAAAATAAGAACTGATGTTCAAAGGCAATATTTTTTTTAAAATAACAAATTTAAAAAATTAGTGTTTTTAATATTTTATTATCAAAATAAAAAACTTTACATTTTTTCCTCAAAATTATTTTACTTTTACAGAAACAAAAAATCAACAAAGATTATCACAGATTTTTATAATAATAAATACATTTATAGAAAGCAGGGTGCTTCTTGGAGTCTCAATACTCAAGTCCTGACTGGACAAAAGCGCTTGAAAACCTGTGTAATCATTGCAGTAAAATGAAATAAATATGAAGCCTGTTAAAGATGAGTTACGACGTAAGAAAATGCAACTTATCAATAAAGTTATGTAAATAACAGAGAAAATTGTTGTATTTTCTTTGACGCAAAATAAACATTAAAAAAATAAATATTCCAAAAGATTTCAAACTACCTCCGAATTTTAACTTTTGGATAAGGTGGGGGAGGTCATACTTCGTTTTTGCACCGATATAAAAAGTTTAATGAGTCAGCTGTTAAAAATGGATTGGATCGTGACCATTCACCTGTAGACAAGCTAACATTTGTTAGTTTCGTACTTAATTCACTCGGGTACAATGCGATCACAAATATCATTTTTGTAGCTAAAAGTCAGTAATATATTATCATTTTTTTTTTACACTCGAGTATAATGTTACCCCTAAATTTTGACCGGCGATCTGTCAAAAATGTCAATGATCCAATCAATTTTTGATGGCTGACTTAAAATTTTTTAAATAGAGTGCCACATTTCCTATTTGAAAAGAAATGTAATTTTCCAAATCTTAACCTTTTTTTTTTCCCTAGTTCAAAAATTAGGGAAAAAAAAAAAGGTTAAGATTTAGATAATCCAAAACAGCTAATTTTGTATGAAAAAACACAAAGCAGCTAATTTTGTAAGAAAAAACATTTCTTGTTAAATAATTTTATGTGTTTTCAATCATTAAGACCGTTGTTTGTTCCAGAAATTTGTCAGTTTCTAGAAAAATTAAGTTTTGAAGGTCTGAAAGAAACGAAAGTCTTATTGATTGAAAGCTCAAAATTATTTGAGAAGCTTTTTTCTTTTTTTATAAATCAGCTGTTTTGTGTTATCTTAACAAAAATAATTTCTAATCCCAAAATCAAGACGCTTTTTTTTGTGAAAAAAGAAAAAAAGAAAGAAAAAAAAAGAAGAATTTTGTATATTTGTCTTTTTTTAAAAATCTTACAAATAGAGCAGTGTGAGAAAATGGATTCATGTGAAATCCAAACTTTTAAGTATTTTTGTTTTTAATGGTCGGTTGGGATGGGGAATGTAAGGCGGGGTTTTCAGATCATTGTAATTTTCTTTCCTAATATTTATTTTAGTTTATTATTTTATTAAATAAAAATGCCTCTATGGGAATCTCCATATACAATTTCCATTAGAGATACGTATTCAACATTAAAATACACCTTAATTCAAATGATACAAATGTGTATGAAACTCAATAAAAGATTACAAGCTTATCAGTACAGAGAAACATTTACCAGGCACATTTCTTTTCTAAACTCTTCTGTATATTTCAGCTGATAACTCCCAAAATTGCCCTGTTAATTTATATTCTATCCCAGATGATCTAAATTTGTCTAAGATATTCCAATATTTCAAAATTATCTGGGAGAAAAAAATCAATTTGTTTTAGCAATGGACCTAGCTAGTAAACAGAATCCATATCATTGATGCAATATTTATTAACCCGTTCACTGTCACCTTGGATAGCGCAACAAAATAAGCATGTCTTTTGTTCAGTGCCACAAGGCAGAAACTGAGTCTAGCACATTGCTGTAGCTATTTATATTGCTTTAAATAAAACACTGGAATGGTCACACATGTTCATCAAAGGTAATACGCTACATGCCACACATGTGCACCAAAGGCAATACGCAACAAGAGACACATGTGCATCATGTAGCAGTGAACGTGTTAAGCAAGCAAATATTATGCCACGGATTTGTTTCATTTGTAGTCTCTCCATATTAACATTCATTGTAAATTTCACGTCTGTACTTGTGTCTATGTTTCATTAAGATGAAGTCACCACTAGTTTTTGTTATTGCTTCGTTTTTCGTACTCTTGTAATAGTGGAGACCAGGGCATAATATACAAAGACTAAGAGTTATTCCGCTTGCATTATTGTATTGTACTTGAAATAGGCTTTTTTTGACAGCAGTTAATTGCGTCACTAAGCCAGCTTCAGTGTAGTTGGGTTCAGATTAAACTCATAATAAAAATGGTAGTTATATATTGTATGTCCGATATCAGAATAAAGATTATTTTTTTACATATTGATATTCTCGGATGTGACCATCTTTTCACTTAGAAAATATTAAAATAAATTATTAAATAACTTTGTATAAAAATTGTGTATCAAATTATTGTTATTCAATTTTTTTGTATTAAAATAAATTAGTAAATAACTTTGTATAATATTGTGTATCAACAAATTATTGTTATTCAATTTTTTTGTAATAAAATAAATTATTGTTTTTTTGTAGTTTTTTAATAAAATTATTGTGTGTTTCATAGGGATTTTTTTGTGTATGTCAGGACTCCCAAATTCAGAAAAAATCTTGCAAGGGGAATAACTGAGTCTTTTACACATTTTACGCCCTGGACCACACTATTTTTTAAAAAAGATTTGATAGTAACTATCAAGTCTACAGTGTAGAGAGAGAGAGAGAGAGAGAGAGAGAGAGAGAGTGAGAGTGAGAGTGAGAGAGAGAAATGTAATCAGTTTAATAATCAATGTTGTGCAATATTTGTGCACAAAATTTGTTTATTGCCAACTTTTATTTGGCCAACTTTTTTGCAGCTTCCTTACACCAATATTAAGGAATTCAGTGCAACAGTGTTGCCATTTTGGCCATTTTATGGCCAAATTTGACCTTTTTTGGACATATTCAAATTTTTGGCATTTTTGACTTAGTCTTATTGTTGGTGTGCAGTACTGCAATTTAAAAATTAAAATTAAAAAGTTGGAAAAAGGGGTGATCAATGAATCAGTTACTTCTCTCAACTTTTGTTGGGCTGTGATCACTAAAAAAGGTCTGAATTTTTTAAAAAACAAACTAGTGACCAATTTAGCATAAACTTACATTGCATATTGAACCCCCACTCTAAAAACATATTGTTTTTTTGTTTTTTGTTCTTTGACCCCACCCCCGTTCAAAAAACAAAAACAAAAAAACATTTTCCCTACTCATTGAGGGGAGTGGGTGTGCAAAGTTTAAAGTTTCTCCTATGACCAGTTAGGGCAGGCGAAGTCTGGATACATTGATAGATAAATGAATAACCTAAACCCAGCAATAAACTAGTGTTGTGGGTAGCAGTGATTAATAATTAATTATAAATAATAATAAATATTTAATTCTTGAAAATAGCCGGGTTTCAGATGCTCAACCTGTATAAATTACAGGGGAAGCCGTCTATTATAATCACGGATAATGTTATCAAAATCAGTCGATCCCAAACATTTTTTGAGATGAAATGTAAAGGCAAAAAAAATGAATAGTTATTTAATAAAACATGAACAACATTGGTCATTAAAAAGGTTCAAAATATTTGCATATATATGCATACAAATCAAGACGAAAAAATGAAGACATTCTCTTGCAGAATAAGACAAACATTTCTGTTCTATAAGAACAAATCAGTGATTTCTGCTGTTACAAGTGTTTTGTTATAGTTCCATCAGTGCCTGATTAATGCATAGGCTTTAGGGGCCGCAATCTGGAGGCCCTCCAAATATCAAGTGAAAAGTTATTTAATTCGTGAATGCTGAATTAAATATACGTACAGTAAATCCTCACTTTAACAAACTAAATGGTCCGCGTGTTCACCGCATTTAACGAACTTCATCTGGTAAATCCAAGGTCATTTCAGATGAATCCATGAGTTTGTTTAAGCCAAGGACTCTAAATTATCTATTTTAAAATCCTAACAAAGCATTTCTAGAATTTTAAAAAAGGAAAAAAAAAAAAATTGTTCCAAGTTTGAATGAAACTTTTTCATTCATTCTAACAGGTTTTTCTTTTTCATATTTGTTGTTTTTAATTAGGATAAAAAGCTAACGAATGAAAGGATAAAAATGTTCAAAAAAAATAAAAAAATAAAAATGAAAAATATTCATTCATCAGCAGCAGCAAGGTGAAAAAAAAAAAAAAAAATGAATATCTCTGATTAGCAAAACTCTTTTTTCATCAGACAGAAAAAATGCTGAGAGCGAGCAACAAAATATTCAACAAATTTTTCTAACATATAATTTCAGGATTCTTTAAAAATGTAGTATTTTTCATTGTTATTTTGATTTTCTTAAAAAAATAAAGATCATGAAAAATGAATTCAAAAAATTTGAATGTTTCAAAGATGTAAATCAGTGTATATGGTAGATGTGATTAGACAATGTGGAAAAGAAACATTGAGAAAAGCGTTTTACATCTCAACGCTTTTCTTAATCTTTCTTTTCCACATTGTCTAATCACATCTACCATTCTGTCAGATTCCCTTACATCCACATAACAAACATCAGTGTATATGTAAACAGTAAGTTGCTTAGAGGGAATTCAAACCCATAGCCAAATCAGTCAGTCTAGTTGAGCAATATCAAACTGATCAAGATGCCCAAATAACAACATCTTATCATACATTTGTCATGCCAAACCAAACAGTTACTGTGTCTGTGTGTTCGCATCTACATCACTACTACTGTGGCAGCTGCTGATGTCTTAGTAGTAAGACAGAAAATAAATATAGGCATCTCTGATTTTTCGTGAATAAAACTGATGTTTTGCTCATATTAAAAAAGAAATTTGTTTTTTTACAATTCTGTGGTCTTATTGTTTTAAGATTATTAAAAAAACAGAAAATATGAAAAATCAACAGAAAAATAAATTTCGTTTAAGATATGCATTTTTTGTCTGCAATAAATATATTTATACTAAAATATATATTTGTATAATTTAGGCATACATAAATAAAACCATCATTTTTGATGGGTACTCTGATAGTTTGAAATAAATGTGACCTGATTAGTGTGTCTGGCGTGTGTTTGATGTTTGCTTTACTGAAGTGTTTGTTTACATTGTGTTTGTTTACATTGTGTCGAATTTGGAAATCGAGAGAGTCTGAAGGCAGAAGTTCAATACCGGCCTCAAGCCTACTGAAGGCTGGTATTGAAGGCTATGGAATCAGGAGAGAAGTGAGCTAGCGCTACCTGGACACAAGCCAGGGTTTGATCAACCTTGGCTTGGTTGCCTGGGTGAGGGTGTCTAATTGTTGAAAGAGCTGAAACACCCAATGACCCAGTGGAAATGTGTCCAGGTGCATCACAAGGGGATATACGTGAAAAATAAACCGAGTGTGAGTGGGAATCGTTGGAGACAAGATACACTTCTGTTTTCATAGTCATGAATTTTTGATGAATCGATACAGTCCCCAATGAGACTTTGGCAGGATAGATATAGATTTATGAAAAAGCTACACAGTCTTCAATATTGTTTCTCTAACATAAAGAAACTAAAGACTTTTTGTTTTGCTATAATTCATTTACTCATATGCTTCAGCTGAATGTGAATCGGAGATTTGCTAATCTTGAACAAAATAGTATTTCCAGCCTTATGTTTGTTACCGCATTCAATCTGAGTGCCGGATTCGGTATATTCTTGGTCCAGTGACAATGAATAATTTTTAAAATTGGTAAATAGATGAATCAGTCGATTGTGGATCAAAGAGAAAGGGATGGAGAAGATCTCGTCATAAAATCCAGCAAGATGAATTGCTGTACAAGGAAGAAACTAAGAGTTTCTCGCTTGGTCAAGTTGCAAGCTGAAATGGAGAAAAAAAATTAATTATCTATATGAATAAATGAGAACTGTCTGTTTGTCTATCATGCAATAGAAACCACTTAAACATGGACACAACCCAACCAAATTTGGCTAGCACATTCTTTTTTGTGGGGTATTCATTCGTGCTCACCTTGATAATAATGAGCCGATTTCCATCTATGTCTATATAATACTATGTCTGAGTTGCCCAACCAAATGGCATGCATACTCAATGGACCTAGGAGAAGGTTTCAAAGTAAAAAGTTTTTTTAGTTTTTAAAAATTTTTTATCCCTCCATATATTTAAATTAAATAAGAAAATTAATAAATTAAGAGCTCATGATGATTTTAAAAATAAGGTATGATTCAATAAATACATATTTCAAATCCATGATTTGTTATCTCTGGTAGGAACAAGCAGAATAATATTATAGCTTCAATCTGATCAATCTTTATTATTATTATTGAATGAAGTATTGTAACACCACTTATTAAATTTGACTAGTTTTTACCTTCATCCTAATTTTAGTTGTTTTTATACAACTTATTAATTCGGGCCACCTGGCATTGAGGGTGTGAGTTTGATTCTCACCGAAGGCTTACTTTTTATTTACGATTGTGCTGTTATTCGTTGCCATAGAAGCGTTGGCCCGAATTAATAAGTTGTATAAAAACAACTAAAATTAAGATGAAGGTAAAAATCATCTCCATCATGAGCTCTTAGTCAAATTTAATAAAAAGTGGCAGTTTTTCTTTATTTGGTGAATTTAACAAAGTCGACACTTTGTCGGCTTTCATGAAAATTGATATGTAAAAATATTAGTATCAGTAGCAGTCTTCATTCTGTTGTACTCTTATGATAACCATCAGCTAAGTGATAGGTCATAGACTAGTAGCGATTAGGAAAACTTTTACTTACTGGAGTTGTTTGACTTGTGCTTCAAGTATGGCAACCTTTTTTTCATAATTTTTAATGATTTCCTGTGGAGGGAATAATTTAAAAACATTAACTCATGTCACAAAAGGTCATTTCTACACGGTTGTCTTACTCATAGGGTCACACTCTTATAAAAGAAAAACCTGTTGTGGACACAAAATCAGCCTGGTGTAACGAAATAGACCCAGATCATGTTACCGGTAGCCGTTGCTGGCCAGAGTTGAATTTGTGTTAAACTGCCTACGTGACCAAACTAGAGGGATCGGGTTACAAAAAAAACCATTGAAGACCATCGGCAGGTATAAAGGCTAGATAGAAACAGAAGGAAGGCAGTTGGGGGTCGAGGGCCTGAGACAGCGTCCCCGCCCACCAGGGAGGCTGGGGGTGAAAGTCTGTTAGAAGCAGTGACCAGTGGGAAATTTGAATCCGTAGTAGTAGCAGGTCATAGACTAGTAACGATTAGCAGCCCTGAAAAGTGACCAACTCTTTTAGACAACAAAATGCAACAGAATTTCCGTACCTTGACGAAATCCGCAGACCAGCCCAGATGTATATGCGGAAATAAAACCCCAGATTTATATTTGAAGATCCGTGAATTTTGTCGTCTTTTATCTCCACACACGTGGGAGAGTTTTTGTCCAGAATGATTTTCCCTCCAGAGAGATTGGCTCCTGTCGGTGGACCCGGACAGAGAGACATCATCATCATCATCATCGCACTCCGCAGCCCGTGGAGGAAATGATTGTCTCTTTCTATCTCACCCCGACTTTCTCTGAATATTATCATCTCTATTTCTCTCTCCCTCAACATCTCTTTCCCTCATGGCGACCAGAGAAGAAGTTTGATCGTCCGTTATGCTACACTGGTAGTCCATGTTAGAAGACCATATTAGCAATGTATTCCTGGTAGTCATTCCTTCCCTTTATTCAAATCCCATGGCCCCAAGTTGACCTGTGCCTCCGGCCCACATATCCATGTTTACTGATGCAAAGTTCCGTCAGCCAACATTGACAGTTGAGTTGACATTTTTAAGTCCCAAGTTGCAAGAAGAGGGTGAATGAACAGACAAGATTTGTTAACTCTTAAATTCATACGAGGGAATTTAAATGTTATATCAAGGTGAGTAACTTCTGATTAAAGTTACTCCCCATGAAATCTTTGGTGAGTTTTTAAAAAAAAAATGTTTTTCTTTAATTCAATTCACAAAAGGAGTTCCAATTTTTAAAATCCTATTCATGGAAGAGTTCTACAGCGGTTACTAGCGTCTATGAATTTAAGAGTCAAATTATTGGAGACAAGAAAAAATGTAACTACATGTTTTACTCACATCCTTTGAAGGTGGTTGTTCTTTATCTAGCAGTTCTTTAGCTGTTGGTCGTTTGGTAGGGTCTGGATCAGTCATAGACATAATCATCTCTGCCTAAAAAAAAGAAAGAAAAGTTTCCTATTCAGACTATGATAAATTAAAGAGAGTTAAAATGACTTATAAGAGTTAGAAACACTAAA
>VCCN01006982.1:2112305-2128179 GCA_006491835.1 Architeuthis dux | reverse complement strand
TTATCCCAGGCCCCTTCCACTTTTCAAAACAGTCTGCAAAGTTCTATTTTTTATGAATTTTATTTTTATGAGTAGTTCCCCTGTCAATTAAAAGTGGTTTCAAGCAGTTATAAATTTAAGAGTTAATTGTTGCAAATTAATATTTTAAGCAGCCTTTTTTAACATTTTGTTGAAGATGGTAAACAAAGGCTTGTTTACCCTCTTCAACAAAATGTTGCAGGGTCAAACTCTACTGCTACTTCTATTCCGCCTGAAGATGATTACTGGAATCTTTGTATTGTATACTGTAGTGTCTCCCAGCTCGTTGGAGTCACACTGAAAAGGAATATGGACAAAGGAAAAGGACAAAGACAAGAACATTGTGTTCACAGCTTGCACGTGGAGAATAATGACTAAATCTTTAGCCTCTGTGTATGAGTATTATTTATTTCCGCTCGCAGTGGACGTGTGTACAAACTTGTTTATTGTCCACATGAAGCGCTTCTGGCCAGAGAGGCGTAATTCTCCTGTAGTGAAACCCAGACTGAGTGGCAAAGTTGCTGAATTCATGTCCTTTTTCACCCATTGGAAGGCCCTGTTGAGCAAAGAGGGAGTTTAGACATGGATGACAGCCTTTGCTGACGTGGATGGCAGCACCTCAACCTCTGGGAAACAGCTGTATCAATGATGATGAGCACAGAGTCGCCTGATGTGAAGGGGCCCCGAGAAATCCAGGGTGATTTCAGACCATGGGGCAGGGTGAATTGGTTCCTGGTGGGTCAGAGTGGAGTTTGAATGGCACGGGATGCAGGACCGGACTGTCTCTTCCACCATCTTGTCAATCCCTGGAAACCAGACCTTTTCCCTGATCAGTTGCTTAGTTTTGACAATCCCCATATGTGTGTGGTGGGCGATGTCCACAACCTTTCTTTGCAGCGATGCTGGGACCACAACAACACCATCTGAGATGGATAGCTCGTCCTTAAATGCGGCAAAAGTGGAGAGGTCTGGCGCCTTCCACTCGCAGAACTGGATTGCTGTTGTAGCTGTGCGTCTGTCTGTATGGAGGTTCTGACTTCTCCCAGGGTTAGTTAGCCTCAGCTTTGTTGTCTCTCACAGGTTGATGAGGGGGTCGACTGAGTTAGTCCGCTGGGTTGAGATCATCCTTTCCAGGATGATATGTTAGTTGGTACTTATATGGCATGAGGCGTGGTCTCCAGCACTCTATCCGGGTTGTGGCTGGCTTTGAGCTCTTGACAACAGCCAGGAGCAGTAGTGATGGTGAATTTTGCCCTGTATATGTATATGTGGAAGTTTTCGGCTGTGTATACCACAGCCAGCATTTCCATCTCCCTCTGGGAGTAGCGCTGTTCCACTTCTGTGAGCGCTTGGCTTGCATAGTTGAGAACTGCATTCTTGTGTGAGCACTACACCTACTCCATATGGGCTTGCATCCACAATGATTTCTGTATTTTGTTTTGGGTCGAAATGACACTATCGGAGCTGTCGGAGGGGCTCGCTGATGGTTGCATAGTGAGGAATGAACTTGGAGACGTACTGGGTCATACCCAAGAACGAGTGGACTTCTCCAACAGTTTTTGGTGGGTTTTTACTGATGATGGCTGTTATTTTCTCTGGGTCAGGTGAGACCCCTTTCTGACTGAAGATGTGGCCAAAAAAGGTGAGCTCCCTGACCGAAAATAGGCACTTGTCCTTGTTGAGCTTCACCCCAGCATCCTGAAGGCAGCTCAGGGTTACCTTTAGGTGTTTGTCATGCAAGGCCAGGTCCTTTCCGTGCACTAAGTGCACTGATCCAAGAGGTTGCAGACACCAGAAATGTTGCTGAGGAGGTCTGCGATTGCTTTCTGGAATATCTCTGATGCTGCATTGATCCCAATCAGATTTTCCCCATCTTCCCATCGAAAAGTTAACGGAACTGATCGGGTATGGTATGAAGACGAAAACGCAAAGTGAACAATGTTCAGTGCTTGGGCCGAGTCACCACCCAGAAGATTTTGCAGTTTGTGTGGGCCCCTGTCATCAACAATGTAAAATGTTGTGCATGTGTCATTGTCTTTGTAGCCAATTTTTGCGTTGATGAATCCACAGACAGGGAGTGCCTGTGTGGACCCACATGCGTATATTTTGGCTGTGTTTCGGTGCAGCAGCGGTTTTTCCTGCATGGTGTCGACACTGGCACCAGTATCAACCAGAAAAGTTATTGATGAGGGCAGTAATGGCCAGAGTCTTCGAGGTGTGAACCTGCATGACTGATCGTGAAGATGGACTCATCACTGGATGGTGATGGAAATCTCCCGCTTACACCTGTCTTATCTTGGGCCTAGAAGACTGGCAGACACGGACAAAGTGGTTGATTTTGTGGCTGTTTCTGCATTCTCTCTCCTTGGCTGGACAAGATGCATGACTTGATGAATTGCCGAATTACTATCCCCACGTGGCCTGTTGGCACCATGTGGTGGCGATGTTGTGGAGTATGGTGAGAACTGGTGACTGCTATGGCCATCTCTGTGTTGACTCTGGCATTGTGTTGATTTTTAGAAAAATCTTTCTTCTGTACCAGCTCCGATTATAATTTTGTCTGAATCAGCCAGATATTGCGTCTCCACAGCTGAAGCCGCGCATCTGCAAGCTCAGTAGCTCTTGCCTCATTGAGCACTTGCTTTAAAGAGGAGTCATCTTTTTAAGCTTTGCATCTGACCTGCGTGGAAGAATAGCCTTGCAGAATTTGCACCAGAATTTCTCGTTCGACATTGTGAAAGTCGCATGTGGCAGCCAACCTCTGTAACCGTGTGAAGGCGTCCAAGTTTTCTGATGGGGTCTGATTAACTTGCCTGAATTTGAAAATCTTGTAGGATGCGTTTTTTACCTTGGAGTGAAATACACTGGGAATGTTTCAGTCTGTCATATTCTGCTGGTATTTGTACCCCATGGATAACGTGTCACTCCGAGTGCTTTGTCTTCATCTGTGAAACTATCAACTATATTGTATAGTTTGTCTCTGGCATAGTGGAGAAGCATGGCCTTCCGTTTTCTGTTGTTATTTATGTCCAGGGCACACAGTAGATTTTCAAATTTTTCGATCCATTTCTGCCATCTCACGCTGTTGTGTTTTCGGCATTGTAAACTACAAAAGGTGGGTATGAAGGTTTGCCATCATGCACTGGGAGGGTGATTCCTTTGTGTTGGAAAAAGAGTTGCAGTTTCGCTCGTTGCAAAAATGTAGTGTCTCCCAGCTCATGGGAGGCACACTGAAAAGGAACATGGACAAAGGACAAAGACAAGAGCGTTGTGTTCACGGCGCATGACCAGAACTCACTTCTGTCATGACTTAGATAGTGGCAAGGGAGATAATTCTAGATAGTTATCTCCCTTTGTATTTATTTAGTGTGAGTGCAACATAACATATACTAATATATGATAATTATAAAGACATTGTTAACCCATATCAGCCCAGCATCAGTGTTAGCGATTACTAAACAGGAAGCCCAGATCCTATAAAAGAATATAAAATCCACCCTCAAAGCAACCTATACTTGGTGCTGCTCTTTACCACTGAGCTAACAGCACTCTCATGGAAAGGCGGCGGCTAGAAACACACATTTGCCCGCCTCCTTATTCTAACTGATTGTATTTTTAGGCACGTGATATGAAGTGTTGGCATAGGGAACCACTTCGTATCACATGCCTAAAAATACGATTGGTTAGAATAAGGAGCCCTCACATATCTATGAGATAAATTTTGTAGATATGTAAATCTTGTCAATTTAGCTTAGTTGGTAAGAGACCAGCCTACCAATCAGTTAGTTGTGGTTTCAAATTACGGTATGGGTATGTTAATTTTTACACCTCTAAATTTGGTGAGGATTGTTCTTGTTCTTGTTACAATATAAAAACAAAGTCCAGACTTTGACTGGAGTTTGATGAAATAGACTAAATGCAGGTAAAAGTTCATGTTTTGTATCCAGCTGAAACCTTGAAATCAACCAAGTGTAATATCAGCCAACTCTAGAATGGATTTTTTCTAGGCTGATTCAGTGTTGCCATCTCCAACAAATATTTTTTTTTAAATAGCCCAAAATGGCCAAAAAGACTCTAAAAGTGGCCAAAAATGGCCAAAATGTTTAAGTGCAAATTAAGTGTTTTTTGCACTGCCAAACAAGAAATCGGCAACACTGGAGTATACAACTTATGCTGGCTTTAATTGAAAACTGTAAACAATTATACCTTATTTAGCAAAGGGAGATAACTGCTCTTGGCATTTATTCCCAAACAGAATGAAATCAAATTATTTTATTTTCATCTTATCTGCTAATGAATTTAAAAGAGGTCTATGTATTCACTTGTGTCTGTCTGTTTAGATTAAAATGATTTTGACAAATTTTGACAAATGTCAAATCAACAAGGGGTCAAACCATGACCATCACGGATTTTGTTCAAATTTGGCACAGTTATAGATCTTTTTGAAATAAATTGAATGGCATCTGTCTCAAAGGGTTCCGGAAATACTGACCTCTGAACTTTGCAAATATGGGAATTTTTTAAGGTAATGACAAAGTTTGAAAATCAATATCCCAGTTGTTTTTACACCTAGAAAGCTCATTTACATACCATTTTAAATGACTAAAGTAGATCTAAAAGTTTTATTATATGCAATTTAAGATCAGAGGTCAAATAAAAAAAATGCATATAATAAAAGTTTTAGATCTACTTGAGTACTTTAAAATGGTATATAAAATGAGCTTTCTAGGTGTAAAAACAACTGAGATATTCATTTTCAAATTTTAAAAAATTCACATTTTTTATCATTACCTTCAAAAATTCACATTTTTTGTCATTACCTTCAAAAATTCACATTTTTGGCAAAGTTCAGATGTCTGTAGCTCTGGCACCCTTTAAACCAGAAATGTGAAACATGTGCCATTCAATTTGTCTCATAAAGATCCATAATTGCATCAAATTTGAAAAGAATTCCATGATGGTCATGGTATGTTTGCCTTAAAAATTTGTTAATTTGACATGTAAAGACCCAAATGGTTATTTATAAGCAGCCAGTGATGTGCACTGACTTTCAGAAGGGCAGGGGTTCAATCGGGAAAAAAAGGGCACTCCAATATGTAGTGCATTGGTCCCCAACCTGGGGGCTGCATACCAGAAATGTGAAACCCAAAATACTTATCTATTCATATTTACAAAAGTAACAAATGAGAGATGATAACTATATAATTGCAGCTAAATATACTAAATAAACTTTATTACTACAGTTACCCCTTTGTGGGTTTTCCATTTGCAGTTTCAATAAATCATGGTTCAGTCTTGAATAATTTAATGGGAATATTTTGGGGAGTTTTGCAGCGTACCATGAAAAAACACATCATAGAAAATACACTGTACAGTATATACAAAACGTAAAAAGTTTAGGAAATCATAAATACATATATATTTATACTATAACTAATGGACTTTTGACAAAAGTGACATGTGTTGATAAAAACATCTGGAACTCAAGTAGATCTAAAACTTTTATTGTGTGCATTTCTACCTCAGAGGTCAAATAAAACAGTTGACCTTGAACTTGACCTTTCACAGGTCATTGAACATGTTGAGCAATTTCTTTCTAAATTTGACAAATAATTGGTATGGCCTTTGGCATAATATGTAAAAAACTTCATAGTGGAGAATAAATGGTAACTTGTGTTACAAGAATTTTAATGAACTAATCAACTGAATTAAATTTATATGTGGCAAATGTATTCGCTGAACATTGTGTGTAACAGTGTGACAGCTGTCATTTCAACAGGAAGAAGTATGTGTGTGTTTTTGGTAGTAGCAATGGGTTAACAGTTAATAGAAGTAGACAACAGTAGATACAATCGAGATAGGGATTTTCAAACTTTGTCATTACCTTCAAAAATTCACATTTTTGGCAAAGTTCAGAGGTCAGAATCTTTGGAACCCTTTGAGCTAGAAATGTGAGACAGATGCCATTCAATTTGTCTCATAAAAATCTATAATTGTGTCAAATTTGAAAAAAATCCATGATGGTCATGGTATGTTTGCCTTAAAGATTTGTTGATTTGACCAAATGGTTATAAGCAGCCAGTGACGTGCACTGACTTTCAGAAGGGCAGAGTTCAGTTGAAAAAGAGGGCACTCCAACATTTAGTGCAGGTTGGACACCCCTTGTTGATTTGACATGGAATGAACTGGTAGCAGAATTCGTTTAGAAACAAAATATTGACAGAGAGTTAATACTCATGGAAAAATTCATGGAGATATTTTGAATTTATATGAGAGTATCCATTACCTGCATAAAAAGTCATAATTGTGATATCTTATATTATAAAAAATATTATTAGTATTTTTTAACTGTCCATAACAATGGACTCTTCCACTTAAAGGTAACAATTTTGCTGATAAAAATATCTCCAACCCAAAATTTGAAACAATGAATACTCCCACTGAAACGAGTTCAGTAGTTTATTTTCTAAAAAAAAAAAAATTATCTCATAGCAATTCAAATATATCCGTGAATTTTTTCACAGAGATTAACTAGTATATGCTTAAATAACGCCCAATTTGTCACCAAATTAATGCCAGTTCTATCTAAGGGAAGCAACTATTTAATAGTTGCTTTTCACGTGCCTAATGATACGTTCGGTTAGAATAGAGCGGCGAGCAAATGTGTAGGTTTCTGACCGCTGCCTTGTCATGAGAGTTCCGTTAGCTCAGTGGTAAAGAGCAGGACCGCGCATTGCTTCCAAGGTGGACGCAGGTTCGATCCCCTCACGGCGCTTGTTTCTTTATTCATTTATACAATCTAGGCCGCCTGTTTAGGGTGGTATAATAATGGGAGTCTACTGTATATATTGAACATGTGTTGTTCATTGATCTACCTGTTTTCCAATTTTTTAATTGATCACCCTCAACATGGCATGCTGGCAAAAGATGTTAGTCACAGAACGGTTTTTAATGAAAGACTAAGCCAGGGGTTCTCAACCTTTTTTGCGTCATCGCCCACTTTCACATGGAAAATTTTTCCACTGCCCACTTGTATAGTAGATATTCAAAAGCATACCAAAAATGTTTGGTAAAAGTTTGTTAAAAGTTTGTAAACTGACTTTGTATGATGTAGTAAAAATACCAAAGGGAGGTAACAAATAACACTGACTTTTTTTTTATACAGGTTCTTTGCATATCTCCTTTGAATATTTTTTCAGGTAGCATATGTTGAAATACCTTCTTAATACTCAAAATCCTATATAACCCACCAAAATTTCCCATTTCCCACCATTTTCTGTTCAGTTGCACATCACCCACCCAACAGTTAAAAATCGCCCACCAGTGGGTGATATCGCCCAGGTTGGGAAACCCTGGACTAAGGAGACCTGTTATTTATCAGTTAAATAGAAAGACTTAAAGATCTGTTCTCTTTCATTATAGAAGTGCACCTGTTAAATTCTCATAAAATAAACAAACTTCATGCAATATTAAGTTACTAGGAAATACTCGTGAAAAAATGCACAGATATATTTGAAATTCTAAGAAGAAATAATAGCAAATTTGTTTCAGTTGAAGAGTCCATAGTTTTAAATGGTTGGATGGAGGTACCTTTATCAGCAAAATTTTTACCCCTGACTGAGAGAGTCAAGTGTTACGGACAATAAATCAAGAAAAATAATACTGTTCATTACATAAGTATAGTAACTTAGGATGAATTGGTATCAGACCATCTATACAGGGAAATCTGATTGAAGCCAGCAAGAATAGCTTGTTGATCATTTCTATACGACGACCGTCCTGATCTGGGTTGATTTTTTTTCATATGATCTACTCGTTAATCCCAGTTGAAAAAAACTCACGGATATATTGGATTGAGATGTTTTTTTTTAGAGAAAAAAATACTGAATTTGTTTACTGGGAATAGTGTGTAGTTTGAAACAGTGGGCAGGAAGTATTTTTTTTTAGCAAAACTTTAAAACCCACTCAAATAGTTCAGTGTTACGACCCACAAACCAAGAAAATCACACTGTTCAATATTAGGTTAGATAGTAACGTCGCATGAATTTGTATCAGACCATCTATACTGGGAGATCTGATGAGGATCAAACCTACTAACAACGGTCAGCAAGATTAGCTTGTTGATCATTGCTATATGACGACTGTCCTGATCTGTTTTATTTTTCATATAAATCTGCTCGTTAATCCCAATGAAAAAAAATTCATGGATTGAGATGTTTTGTTTTTTCTTTTAGAAAAAAATACCAAATTTGTTTACCAGAATAGTTCTTAGTTCTTAGGGGTGCAGTTGGCATGGACCTACGATTTTGAGGGGGCCTACTCCAGAATTCATAAATCATTCTAGTTCTTTTATTCTGTCTGGTAAATAAATCATTTACCCATACACGAATCATATGCATTTAGCACTGATTACAAAAATATTTAATGAGCAGTTTGAAATGGGGTCTACATTTCCGATCTGGCCTGGGCCTATCACCAGCGGTGCCTGGCCCAGTTTCCAATGACTCGTACCCTTCTTCTGACTCAATGGCATTACTTTGACGATACTAGGAGACATTTGTATCACAAGTTCTAGAGTAAAACTAAATGGTCTCTTAGTCATTTCATGGGATACTTTGCCACCTCTCATATGTAATGCATAAATGCTTTCTTGTGTAATAATTGCTGGTTATAACATTTAGACACTACATAAATTATTTATAACTATGCTTTCCATTTCTTTCTTTGGTAAATAATATTGAGTCACTACTAGTATTTCATGTGAACCTGCTTTAAAGCTATTCTCAATGTGTACATTCTAATTAATCACCGCTACCCAAAACACTGGTTTAGGTTATTCATGTGTTCACATATTTATATGTTTCTATGTATCCGGACTTTGCCCAGCTCTAACCGTTCATAGTAGAAACTTGAAATTTTGTACACACACTCCCCTCAATGAGTAGGGAAAATGTTTTTAAATCCCCCCCCCCATATGGTTTTATAGGCGGGTGAAGTTGACATGTGTGTAATTTAGCCTATTTAGTGATCATTGCCCACCACCAATTTAATTTACAAGGTAAAAAGAAGCATACATAGGTGGCGGTGATTCATAATTTCCCTTGGAATGCTAGTCTACTTATATAATACGCCACATGTATGTCTATATTTTCTGGAACATATTTGTCATGGGAAATAACTACCAAATGCTAATTATAGAGTAGTTTCCCTCATTTATTTATTTGCAAATGCATAAAAATCGGGGTTCATTCTGGTTGCACATAAACAAGAAAATGCAGCAGAGCAACATAATGTTTTTGATATTTTTAAAGTGCAGTACAATTGCAAAATTATCTAAATAGTAAATACCGCCCTCATTTCTTACGTAAACTAGTTCATAGATAAATCGTTTATCAAGTAGAGACAGAAAAGTATGTTGTCTCTGTTAAGAGCGTTTAATTATCCTCTTCCAGGTTTTATTTTCCCACGTTTTGATTTTTTTAAAAATTATTCTTAAGCTGTATATTTTTATAAAAAACAAAGGGGCGGTACTTTCTATCCTTGCACACGTTAATGAAATATTTCCATGCAAAATCTATCCCTGCCACGTCTTAATACTACTAGTTCTCAAACATAAACACACTCCCTGTCATTCCCTGCCATTTTTCAATACTACTAGTTCTCAAACATAAACAAACTCACTGTCATTCCCTGCCACGTTAATGAAATATTTCCATGCAAAAACCATCCCTGACACGTCTTAATACTACTAGTTCTCAAACATAAACACACTCCCTGTCATTCCCTGACATTTTTCAATACTACTAGTTCTCAAACATAAACAAACTCCTTGTCATGCCCTGCCATATGTTAATGAAATATTTCATTAGGGAGTGTCGGGGATCGGCTGTGATAAAATGTACTGACGTATAAAAAGTATTATTCGCAATAAAAAGACTAGTAAACAAACCTGTAGTGTAATTTTATTTCATTTAAAATGAAGTCCAATGACTCATTGAATGAGCGAACGTAGAAATTATAAAGAAAGGCTAGAGAAGAAAAAAAACTTAAAAGACGTAATTTTATTATTTTTTTTACTTACAATATTTAGTACAACGTACTTTCTTTTGTTCATGTTATGCAATTGAACATTTTATTTTAGTGTGAAAAACAAGTATACAATTTGTATATACAAGCACACATAATAACACTACACAATGTCTGGGGCCTTAAATAAGAGGTCGTACCACGCACTTATGAAAACAAGACAAGTCCGTAAATAAAAAATCACGAACTCGTGAAATATTGATGTTATTGTAATAATTTTTGTTGCAACAGAGAGAAGAAAGATTGGAGAACATTTTTTAATATAAAAGTTATTTATGTAAATTATATAAATCCTGATATATTTGTGTTTGAAAACTAGCCCTTTTAGGCCCTTAAACCTATACGGTGGTGTAATAAACATCATAATTCTTCTCAAAATCATTTACATCCGTTGATAGCACAACATATTCCGGTAATCTATTCCAAAATCCTACCACTCTATTGCTAAAAATAATTTTCTGATATTCAATCTACTTCTACCGTTACCGTATATGTGTGGCCTCTCAGTCCTTTGTACGCCCCATTCTAGTAAAAGGTAAACGAGGGTTTACTACTTCTAAATAACGCACAATCATAAACATTTTTAGTAAGTGTTCTTTATCAGCCTCCCCACGACGGCAAATTTGACACAAGGTCGGATTAGGGTGGGGTCCTGCACGTTCGAGAACATGCAGGCAGGAGGGGTGGGGATCCCAAATCCCCATGACTAGAGACCTGAGGGGGGAGAATCCCCAAGTCCCTGTCACTGAGACAAATGTCATGAGGACCAGGATTGAGACTTCCCTGGAAAGACAGTCCAATGTGAGGTGAGCGCGAACGGAGACCCCACACTTAGACCAGCACACCCGATTCACCCACGTGGGGCGACCGCAGAGGTCAACGACCCAACCTAAGTGCAATGGAAGGGCCTCGCTCTGGGAGAACAGACATACTGATATTCCGTTCCCTGTGCCAGGTAATTAGTCAGTCAGTTTCCCCGATCTCTCCTATTTTCTAACGATGTTAATCCTAACACTTTTAGCCTATCCTCATACTTTTTAATTCCGGTAATAACTTTCTTACAATATATCTTCAATAAAGAAAACTACACAATACAGTTAAAGGTATCAATACAACAGTTTGTTTTCTTTCGTCAGTGCAGTTTACTGTCACTAAAGAAAAGGTGAACATCTGGGAGTTAATCCATATTTCTAAAAACATCCAGAAATATCTAGAATCTAAGGACGTTTAGCGTCCCAAATTAAATATCTAGAAACATCTAGAATCTAGATAAGTTTAGTGTCCGAAATACTGCGACACAAATAATGATTTTAATAATACAATAACAATGTTTATTCACCTTAGTTTTGGAATTTAAATGTTTTTAATTTAAGTTTATGAAAGGGCACGAATAATACAATGTTTACTAACCTTAATTGGGGCCACGGGTCATTTCTGAATTTAACGGTTATTAATTTAAATTTACGAAAGGATACGAATACTGAAACTAAACAAATTCTGATTTTTAAATGTTCAATTTATTTCTAAATTGACGTTAGGGTTAGTGTTAATTTTGATTTTTAATTTATACCAGATATTTTCTGTGATAATAATTAAAAACATCCCTAAAAAAGTAATAGTCAGGCATACACAATAATTTGGGACGCTAAACTATACTACCCCCAATCTGGATTCTAGATGTTTTTGAAAACATGGATTAACTCCAGGATGTCCAAAAAAGTTAATTAACTTCGTTAATTAGTTAGTTAACATCAAAAAACTACTCGAATTTAGTAGTAAATGCAAACACTTATTTTCTTCTTTGAACCACACGTCAAAATTATGAAAAAAAGCGTGTAAGTAATGAATAAGATGCTAGCTTACACCACTAAGAACAATGTGATGGAAAAAAACAGATGTGTTCAGTACCAACCTCCGGTTCTTTGGGATAAAACCTCTGGAAATTCGAGTTTTCCATGTTCTTTGAATCTGACGACATATTCTTCATGAATAAAATCCAAGGGCCGTAACTCTATCTGACTAAGGGCAGACGACTCACTTAGAGACGATGGTCTTTGCAGACCCACAAAGGCAAATACGACAGATGATGAAATCAAAATATTTTGTGGCATCATCATTATTATGCAAGTCGCCTCGGGCCAGGGCAGTGGATGGGGACAACGGCCCCTCTCCGTAATTCGGCCAAAATCGTGTCGTGTCACAAATCAAAAATGATTTTTTCTCTCAAAGAATTTTGAAATACTGGTGGGAATAGTTTACCATCTTATGTAAAAAAATAGTACAAGTATAAATAATTTTAAGAATAACAGATACATTTAGATCATCTGGGATAGAAAATAGGGCAATTTTGGGAGCTATCACCTGAAATATATAGAAGAATTTAGGAAAAAAAGGAAAATAAATAAAATGTGCCGAGCCTTTCTCTCTACTGATAAGCTTTTACTTTTTTTTTCTCACCGCTACCCACAACACTGGTTTAAATACTGTTGCTGGGTTTAGGTTATTCATGTGTTCTGACATTTATATGTATCTATGTATCCAGACTTCGCCCAGCCCTAACCGTTCATAGTAGAAACTTGAAATGTTGTACACACACTCCCCACAATGAGTAGGGAAAATGTTTTTTCGTTTTTTCACCCCCACCCCCGAATGTAAGTTTATGCCAAATTGATCCCTTAGTTTTTGTCCAGCAGCATTCTCACAAAATTTGAACTATTTAGTGATCACTGCCCACCACCACTGTTTAATTTACATGGTTAAAAAGAAGCATATATAGGTGCACGGTGATTCATAATTTCCCTTGGAATGCTAGTCTTACTAAGTTTCATACATTTTTATTACTTGAATTAATTGTATTTTAATGTTGAATATGAAAAATATTGAAAAATATTTTCAATTTCAGTGTTCTAGACGTTATACAGATTAAAATTCTAAAACTTCAAAATTTTAAAAAAATCTAAAATTTTAAAATTAACATTTTTATAAACGTAGTGCCGTCTTGCGTATTGGTGTATGTCTTCTGATTTAAATGTTACGGCTGTTTAGGCCATTTTCAACATCTAATGTTAAATAAGTATTTTTATTGTAAATAAATTCGAAGATGCCCATAGAGGCATTTTTATTTAATAAATAAATAATCAATCCCCCTCAATCAAATAGTTCACATACACCTCGATGTTTATTTATTGTGATTTTCTTTGTCTGGCACAAGGCCCAACAGTGGAGCACCCAATTAGGATCGAATTCACTCATGATGGCTGGCGAAACTAGTTTGCTAAATGTTTAATTATTAATCTTGAATGATGGGATTAAGTTCAGATCGTGCATCCAAAAGTTGACGAATCGAAAAAGGACACATTTTGCCTCAACACCGGTGGCGTCACTGAAACGTCAGCAGTGTTAACAAGATAAACAAATAGTCTTTGGAAGCTGTCATTGAAATGTTCGAAGTTACTTTCAATCGATAAAAAATAGGGTTTTTTTTTTTAAAATTATAAATTTTCGAAGATACTAAAATACTTTCTCCCGGAAGAATGAAAAGTGTGTTTTGTGCTTTCGATCCAACAATTCTACGTAAAAGACTAAGATCGAAAATCGAGGCAAAATTTGTCCCTTTTCGATTCGTCAACTTTTAGGGTGCCAGATGTGAACTTGATTCGAATGAGGGGTGTGAGTTTGATTCTCACCGGAGGCTTACTCTTTATTTCCGATCGTTTACTCGTTGCCGTAGAATGACGGTCCCAGTCTAAGTTATGATAAAAACAACTGAAAATTAAGATGAAGGTAAAAGGTTGTACAAACTAATAAAATATTAAAAGGATTATTTTCCAGCATAAAAAAGATTATCGATTTTATAACCTTTTTGAACGTTCGCTTTACACCAATTTCCCGCTTTTACGAAAAAAGGCGAAAAGCAAAAGTCATTATAGAGGCAGCGCGCACACCCTTCTCTCTCCTACAACCAAGTCTCCTGTACCTCCCACCATTCCAGCCTACAACGACTCAGCCTAAAATACAATCACCACCATTTTTAGGGATCTTGGAATGCTCAAAAAATTTCCTCATATAAATTAATGGTGATTGCTTCTTCACTTTACGCCACTTCGGCTTAGGAAATGTTTTTATAGGAACGTTCCACTATCGGATAGCGGAGGAGAAATGGATATCAGTATTCCTAAAGTGAGCGCTACCCCACCCTTTGGGTGCGGGAAGACTCAAGGGGGTGCTGAAAGGCAATGGGGCGTGGGGGAGGAGCGTTGGAAGATAAGGGTATGCAAGGTACACAGTCTACCAATCGATACTTCCTACCTTATGTACTTTTAGATATTCAAATAGTTTTTCGGACAATTGAACTCCTTGTTGTTGTTTGTGCTGGTAACACGTGTTTGTGTTTATTAACATGAATCCTACGTTTGAAATTTAAAAAAAACCCTTCTGTTTACCCCATCACATTCGGATATTACACCTGAGAAAGGCCGAAGAATGGATTGGCCGAAACGTCGTGTCAACAACACAAACAACAAGAAGGAGTTCAATCGTCCGAATAACTATTTGAACGTTTGGACACATCTACTATTTGGACACATCTAAAAATATTCAAATTTAATTTTCAATGTATCATATCTGACCGTCTTATTGGTCACTGGTGAAATCTCAAGACTATAGAAAATATACTTTTGGATACTTTTGTAAAATTATATTTTTGGATATAAAATAAATGTTTAAATTGAATTTTTTTTTAAAGAAAAAGGAAGAGGCAGAGGGGGTAGAAGAGCAAGTAGTCTTCCTCTAGGTCAATTGATTCTCATACTTGTAAAATATTGCGAAATGAAAATATTCTGCAAGTATTATTTTCAATAAAAATCGTAAATGGCCATTTTTGACGTTTTTTAACAATATTGGCTTTTTTTAAATACAAAAATGCCGGCCTCGGAATTCTATTCTGACATCATAGCAGCTGGTAAAAAATAATCAGAAAAGATGTTCTTTTAATGACATCACACCTTTTAATGACAGTACAACTTTTCTTCTTATATAATAGCAGCTGGTAAATAAAACACAATACACCTTTCCTTCCTCTTTCTGTTGTTTAACCTAATCGTAACCGACCGACCGAAAAGTGCCTGATTGAGATGCGTTTGGACACATATTAAAATTTAATTTTCAACGTATCATATCTGACCGACTTATTGATCACTGATGAAATATATGCTCTGAAAGGTGTAATGTCGTCTGGTTTTAGTTCCTTTGTTGTTCGTGTGTTCTTATCTGTTTAGCTGTGTTTAGTTTGAACGCGTTTGGTTCACAACTGCATTTAGCTGTGTTTAAAAAAGAAGAGAGACGGATCAAAGACACGTGTTTACAGGGCGATTGCCAGGGCCAGAGAGGGCCTCCCCGCTCCCACATCCGGGCTCCCGTTTCCTGTAGCAGAAACGGAGCTCGTTAAATGGAGGTTGCTGGGTAGCCCCCGATTTGCCGTGTTTATTGACTTAAAAACATATACATACATACCTAAACATTAGAAAAGGATGTTGTATTCAGAAACACTTCGGGGGAAACACTGCTGTATATGGTCACGAGTGTAACATAGTTACAAGCGAATAAAAACTTTGGGTTTTTTCGGTTGCCTTCATATCTGATCCATTTGCCACTGTACTTAAGGTATCATTATGTTGACACGGTGTAATTTACGTTTAGCATATTATTATGCTAGATCATCGACGTTAAGAAACGCTTTGCTAATTTTGAAGCTAGTGAGTACCAGCTTTCA
>VCCN01006982.1:2100249-2112205 GCA_006491835.1 Architeuthis dux | reverse complement strand
TTCT
Organism: Architeuthis dux; assembly: GCA_006491835.1. Taxonomy (NCBI): domain Eukaryota; kingdom Metazoa; phylum Mollusca; class Cephalopoda; order Oegopsida; family Architeuthidae; genus Architeuthis; species Architeuthis dux. The sequence continues at coordinate 2,112,201 of VCCN01006982.1, read as the reverse complement.
TTTTATTTTTTGAATAACCTGAACAATATCTTCAGAAATAAATGGAAATCTATCAAAGTGCAAAGTGATTTTACAAAGGAAACCATTATTTCTCAACTTACATATATTCTGTGTAAATTTTAGTAATTTACGCTTTATATATATTAGTCGTTAAAGTTGTCGCCTAGTTTATTATTATCGAAATATTTTAATAACAGTTTTTATTTGTGTCTACACTCTGATGATATGTGTTAGATTTTCATTTTTCGGATTACAGACATATTGACTGATGAAAATCTAACATCTATCATCAGATGGGAATTTATTACAACATAGCACAAAAATGCTGTTATGCTTGGAAGAAAAATGAAATATTATCGAATTTCCAAATAAACAACTTCTTTTAAATAAACGGAATGAATTGGTTGCAAAGTGTAGCCACACATCTTTATTAAAATATTTCGATAATAATAAACTAGACAACTTTAACGACTAATATATATAAAGCGTAAATTACTAAAATTTACACAACATACACGTAGTACCATTTTATTTTTAACACCATATCTAACTTACATAAGTTAGTTACATTTTATATTAATTCACATTCCGGGTAGACCCAATAATATAAAGTTTAAAGTATTTAAAACAGCCGGATAACCCTCGAATATACAATTTAAAAAATAAATAATCACGATCAACCGTAATGTATGAATTTGAAATTCAAATTTAAGAACGCTGGTGTGGGGAACTAACAGGAAAAAAATCAGGGTATTTATATATACCCTGATTTTTAAGATCATTTCTCACCTGAATAGTCACTAATAAATGTAAAACAAATCTGTCGTGACGACCCCATAATATTATTATATTATACAAGCTCTATTTTAATTAATATTCATTAACATTCATACAATTCAAGATATAGATGTACAAATAAATTTAAGACAAACCAGAAGTATATGTATGAAAGAGTTCATTATTATTTTTTATTCTTTCATTTATTCTTTTGCGTTTTGCGGACTGCAGTTTCGACGGGTGTCATCTTCAGCGCATCTTTTGGAAGCATCGTGAATGTCTATTACATATTACTGTTAGTATTGTGGGGGGCCTCTGGTTAGTGTGTGTATGTGATAGCGTGTGTGTGTGTATATGTGTGCGTGTTCGTATATGCGTTCATATTCTTGTTGCTTGTATTTTGGGGAGCCTTTGGTTAGTGTGTGTGATGTGTGAGTGTATGTATGAGTTTGTGTGCGGTGTCAAGGGTGTGTTGTTTATGGTTCTCTCGGTTTGACAGTTTTCCAATACAGAGATCCTTGTCCGAGTCTTATCAACCAGTTTGATGTATATGTTGTCTCCCGCTGTCAAGTGATTAATGACATATATGTGTGTATGTATACTGGAGGCCGTAATGCATTTAGTAAAAGATATCTAACCGTGTTTCTGTGGAGTTTCTTCACATTCTCTAACTTACATTGAGACTTAATATTTCACCATTTCAGAGTTGTTAATAGTTTAAATAATTGTTTACGTATTATCAATTTCATCTGTTTTATTAACAAGTGACTGAACTCATTTAAGTGGAAGATTCCATTGTTTCAAATGGTTGTTAAGAGATATTTTTTATCAGCAAAACTGCTACCTTTAGGTAGAGTCCATTGTTAGGGACAGAGAAACAAACAGAAAAAGTCACACTGTTCATTATATCTACAAGCTACCCGTGTACCCGTATGTTCAAAAATGACGACAGTTTTATTTTTTTGTTTGCTTCTGATTTTTAAATTCTGCCCGTTTAAGGCGTTAGCTGCTTTGGTGTATTGTCCCCTTTCCCCAATGTATACAATCTGACTTACATACTTAATGCTTAAAATGTCAACTCCTTTTTGTCAGCGTACCCTTGGCCTATTGGTAAGTCATCAGGCTGCTAAGGTTAGCGTCGGAGTAGTCTCACTTAATTTTATGTATCGATTACCTTCAGCATGACAGAAAAACAAATACAAACAGATCGGTAATTATTATATGCGTTTTGATTTTATTTATCTATTTAAGAGTGTGTGTATACCATGATTTGCAAGTTCGGGGGTAAATAATTTTCATAATTGAATCGATTAGCTGCCACTGTCTTGGCAGATAGACACTGTAAAGATATATATTTTGCTGGCGTTCGTAAGAGATCCCCCTTATTTAAATAACACGCAAAACAAGGATCATCTATCTGGCTCATATCAAAACGGAGTCCATATTGTAGAAATAGCTCAATAAACGGTTTTGTCCTGTAGATTCGAGATTCGAGTGCGTAGTGGACAGGGGTCCTTCCTTCATCGTCTTTGCGGTTTGGGTTAGCTCCACAAGAAAGTAACACCTTTGTAATGTGCGACGGATATCTCTTCACGATACAAACGTGAAGCAAAGACGCATTTCCGAAACTCCTAAGATCGGCGTCAACCAGAGATTTGACGACTCCCTTGAAAATGTGTAATTCTCTTGGATGTTGATCTTCGATTACAAGCAAAAAATCGAGAAAAATGCAAAAATATGACTCCATATAAAAAAAGGAAGACATTTTTTCGATCGCATTCATTTTCCCGATTCTTCTCCCCGCCTCTTGGATGTGAGCTGTAAAAATATTAAACATTTCCAAAAGCCGATTGAATTTTAACTCAGGGTTTTGTTCGGCAGAATTTCTACGTGGAAACTTTTCAATCAAATCGCTGTTTTCGAGAAATGATTTAGAGAACAGTCTGTCGTCTGCAAATTTTACTACCTCAAAGAAAAATCGAATGACGACCATAAAATCATTTAGGTCCGTTATTCTCGTTGAAGCTTCACTAAACAATGTTAATGTGTATGGATTTAGTAAATCTAGACGGGACACAAGAAAAGTGATTGCTCTCCCATCTATGGGATCAAAATAATTCAGTACATCACGTAATTTCTCGTCCATGTTAACGGGATCTGGTGTTTGAAAGATGGGTGTATCTGTTGGCAAATTCCGCAAACTCATAGCAGATTTCCAAGATATTTCAGCCTTTTCTGGATATCTGCACACTGAAAGGTGACAACTTTGAATTTCATAATTCAAGGCAGTCTTATTTGATATGTTATAACCTTGCGACTGAAGGTTTTCTAAAACATCGGTTTGATTACTGCTGGCTGCGAGGAATATGGCGTTTTCTCCATATTCGTTTGTATAGTTGACATCGGCTTTAAAAGACAATAGCAATTGAATACAAGCCATATTTCCACTTTCGACTGCCAGCATCAAAGCGGTTTTACCCTGCGAGTTTATCTGGTCAGGAAATGCACCTTTGGATAACAAATACTTGCACAGGTAGATGTTTCTCAGAGAGACCATTAAACATGTCGTTCCGTTATAGTCAGTTTTGTTTATATCTGCTCCATTGTCGAGTAAATATTCAACCATATCCAAGTAGCCAATCCAACAAGCTTTGAACAGAGCAGTCCGATGCCATGGATCGACACTATTGATCTCGGCTCCAGACTCCAAAAGAAGTATTACAATTGGTAGATTAGCTGTGGAAGCTGCTAGCCAGAGATAGTCTGCCTTGGTGTCACAATTGTCAAGAAAATAATACACTATTGAGGTTCGAGCATCCTTTACTGCCAGGTATAGCAAGGGACGTCTTTTTACTTTTTCGTAGGTGATTTTCCCTCGTTCTTTCCTCGAATAAGGTTCCAGTAGTCTTTTGATTTCGTCTAGTTGGTCATTGTTGATTAATTTGGCAATTCTATTGGCGATAATCCACGTCATGATGATGAAATAATAGCTTGGATCTGTACCTAAGAAAAAGAGAACGAGAGAGCGCGATAACAGATCGAAGACAAACTCATATTGGTGTAAAAAAAACAAGAAAGCAGGTCTGGTTAGTTACTTCACAGGGCCGGGTTATACTATAAGGCTGAGTAGGCTTAAGCCTAGGTGCCCGTAACTAACAGGGCCCGGAACAATTCTGGGATATTCATATCTTTCTTAATTGTATTTTGACAGGACCATAGCCGGATTAGCCTATACGCAAACTACGCTACGGAGTAGGGCCCAAGACATTGACGGGGCCCCAAAATAAATAGCAATTTAGAAATGTATCACTACTACCACAGGAAACATGAATTAAACAATAAAACTGTAAAAATAAGAACATTCCCTGGTGTGAAGTCTGAGCGCTCACTATAATTGTTAAGATATTTTTAATAATATCTTAAAACTTAATAAAAATGTCCTAACAAATATCTCTTTAAAAATGGAATGAATATATTACACATTAGCACATAACAATCCACTTTATTCACACGATTGACAGATTGCATTACTTACTTAAAATTATACACGAAACAGGGGTGGGGGAATAAGGATGGTTCAAGATGGGGGCCCCGTATTGCTAATATCCTAGGGGCCCTGGTTACTTAGAACAATTCCATCATCACCGTCATCCTTTTTTTTATCATTCAGCTAAACGTTTAGCGACGAGATGGGGAGTTTTCGTAAATTGTAAAAGCGATTGTAGTAAGTGTTTTTTTGTTTTTACTTCATTACTTATTATTATTATTATTATTATTATTGTTGTTGTTGTTGTCGTTGTTTGTGTTGTTGTTGTTGTTGTTGTTGTTGTTTTTTTGTTGTTTTTTTAAAAATATATATATATATCGGATATAAAATTATCCTTCATTTGATTTCATACTGTCGACATAAGAGAGCTGCATTATATTCGTGCCTAAAATACGAACGTGAGAATGGAGAAGCCAACAAAGTGTAGGATAAAAGACCCCTGCCTACCACCTGACCTTCGTTAGCTCAGTCGGTAGAATAGCACCTGCGTATAAGGTGGTTTCCAAAGTGGACGCGGGTTCGATCCCCGCACGGAGTTCGTTTCTTTATTCACATTTACGATTTAGGTCGCTCGTTTAGCAGTCGCTCACACCGACGACGAGCAAATATAGGCTCTCACTAATAAATGTCATTATAATGATCATATTCTGTCGATCGGATATAAAATTATCCATCATTTGATTTCATTGTATACGCTCCCTCGTATATATATATTCAATTAATAACTGTACAGATGCGAAACATGGACTATCATGATTATCAAATGTGAGGATTATGTGGTAATTGTTTGGATGAGGTTCGCAAAGAAAAGCGATGCAACTAATATAGACTCTGTAATGAAACACAATGAAGAAATAAACGCACAAACAGTAGAAAACATGTGGACGCACATCAAGCGTAAATTACGCAGACAATTTGGAACAAATACAAAACTGTTTACTTCCTATTTACATGAGTTTGTGTGGAGGAGAAACACGGCCGGAAATGACAAAGGAAAATTATTTAATCATTTTTTTATATTAATTTCAACTGTATATTCATTTTAGTGTCATAAATATGAAAATAATATTTAATCTTTTATTGTTGTTAATTGCAAACCTGTAAGGAAATACACCCAGATCGTCTTACCGGTAGCCGTTAAAAGGGACCAGATTTGAAAATAGGAGGGAGCTGTGTTAAACTGCGTACGTGACAAACTGGCAAAGATCGTATTACCGGAAACCGTTAAAAGGGGCCGAGATTTGAAAATAGGGGTTGAGATCTGAGGCCGTTAGTGACAGGTCGCACAAAGAAGACCCCTGCCCGTCAGGGGCAAGAGAAAGCCGGAGAGCAGTTTGAGATTTGAATCCAGCAGCGACAGGTCGAAAGAGGAGGAGGAACCCTTGATTTTCGTAGTAGTAACGCAGAAAAGTGACCAACTCATTTAGAAAACTAAATGCAACAGAATTCCGTATCTCGAAGCTACCCGCGAACTGGCTCAGAAAAGAATCTGTATAGACGGAAATAAAACAACAGATTTCCAGTTGAAGATACCCGAATTTTGTCGTCTTTTCTCTCCACCCACGTGAGAGAGTTTTTCTCCGAAATTAATTTTCCTCTACAGAAAGTTCAGCTCCCGTCAACAGACCCGGACCGAGAGTCATCATCATCATCTTCTTTCCCTCTCTCTCATCTCTCACGGCGACCAGAAGAAAAACAGATCGCCATTATACTACAACCCCAACCCTAACCCTAACGACTAACCCTAACCCTAAAGATTAACCCTAATCATAAACCTAACCCTAAACACTAACCCTAACCCTAAATTATATGCTTTGTAATTAGATTTAATAAAATACAGTTTTATTTAAAACTGTTTTAAATGTTCAAGGTTTATGCTTTCATTTGTTCCGCAATAAGTAGGCAGCAGCAGCTTAAATAATTGGAAGGGTTTAATGATTAAATAATAACGGTTACCTTCTTTTTATCATGTACATCGTCTATACTAGTTACCTCCCTTTTCTTTGCAAATCTTTGCGAACCTCATCCGAACAATTACTGACTATGTCACCACCCTTGAAGTCCTTGAGAAAGCTCGAGCCAATAGCATCGAAGCCAACATCATCAAACATCGGCTCAGATGGACAGGCCATGTGTGCCGTGTGAGTGACACCAGACCTCCCCGCAGATCCTCTACAATAAACCAGCGGTGGTGCGTGGGGCCTGCAGATCCCGCAACTGCAGGGGATGAAAAAGCGATTGTAGTAATTGTTTTTTTTATTATTACTTCATTACTTTTTAAAAATTACTACTACTACTACTACTACTACTACTACTACTACTACTACTACTACCATTATTATTATTATTGGCCATCATTACCTTTCCTGTTTCACAATGGCCGCCGCTTCAGCTGCTGCTGATAGCGGAATCCACCGAATCCTCCGCTGCTGCTGATGGCGAATTTTCAGTTTTTTAAGTGGTCTATTGGTATCGGGCAATTTCATGTGGTTCAAAAGACGTGGCTGTTTTTTCATATTTCTTTTATTCAAATAAAAGCTTGATAAATATAAATGAACACAGGATAAGTTAGAGGTAGTGTTTTTAGCGTAAGGGTTAGTGTTGGGGTTAGGGTTAGTGTAGGGATTAGTGTTAGGGTTAGTGTTGGGGTTAGGGTTAGTGTTAGGGTTAGGGTTTAGTGTTGCTATTTTTAGGGTTTAGTGTTGTTAGGGTTAATGCTTTAGCTTTGTAAATTCGTTGCCATCAGCAGCCGACGACTCGGGCGATTCCGCTATCAGCCGAATCGCCCGAGTCGTCGACAGCTGAAGCAGTTGCCATATGGAAACAGGAAAGTTAAGGATTGCCTTATTATTAATAATAGTAGTAGTAGTAGTAGTATTTTAACAGTATTATCAGACATTCCCCTTTAAAACAGTAAAAGACGGTTGTGGTAAAATACGAGAAGCAACGGAAAACCACGAGAATCAATGAAAAGCAAAGGGAATGTTTTTATACAGAGGTTTGTAGTGATTAAATGGTTAGGGTTAGGGTTATTCACTGATTAGAGCAATTGGTACTGGTAATAAATGATATATTTTCTTTGCTTCTGGTTGCTTCCCGGTACTTCCCGTTGACTCTCATAACGAGAAGCAAGGGAAAGCTAATTTAAAGCTTTTATGCCGAGTTTTGTGGTGATTAATGTAATGTCATCTGGTATTAGTGCCTTTGTTGTTTGGCTGTGTTTAGTTTGAACGCGTTTGGTTCACAACTGTATTTAGCTGGGTTTAGAAAAGAAGAGAGACAGAACAAAGACACGTCTTCCCAGTTCCCACTGCCGGGTTCCCGTTTTTGGGACCCGAACGGGGCTCGTTAAATGGGGGCTAAAGGGTAGGTTCGTGTTTATTGACTGAAACATATACATATACATAAACATTACAATTAATCTTTTCAGGGTTAGCAGTTGCTTCTTGTGTTTTACCACAACCCCAGTAAAGGACCATTTTTACAAATTGAATTTTTATGAATTGACAAGTGATATATGTAATATTTATATATGTATGTATTAATGGCTATATATGTATGTATTAATGTTTATGCTAAATAATAAATAAACACGCCGAACCAAGCTCCCGGCAGCCCTCATTCCGTGTCCGAAACGAGGGCCGGAAGTGAGAATGGGTAAGGCTCTCTCTTGATCAAGCAATAGGCCTGCAAACACGTGTCTTTGTTCACTCTCCGTTCTTTTCTAAACACAGCTAAAATCCGGTTCTAACCAAACGCGTTAGCCAACACAGCTAAACACAGAAAAGAACAAACGAACAACAAACGAACAACAAACAACAAAGAAATAATAATAACAGCAAAGCTTCAAACATAATAATATGCAAAGGAAGAAAATGTAGGAAATACATCGATCACCATCATAGTCCACCGTTTTTCTTCGCTCATCATCTGTTAACCAGAACAACGTTGTGTAAATTGTGTATATATAATATATTTTACTACGAAGCAAATAACAACGCGAGATCAAATAACGTTAACTTTAAACTCAACTTTGTGTCACATTCGCCCTCGTGGGGAGCAGCATAAATAACAAAATTTAATTCCAACCTTTTTTCTGTTCGTCAAGCGTCTTTATAATATCAGTTAGTTTTTTATAACTATTTATCATAAAGTATCTATCATAAAGAGTACCAATTAAAGATACATCTAACAGATGTAATAGGGGTTGGCATTTAAGGTGTGAGTATTTTAGAAATGTTTATATTTGTGTGGCAAGGTAGTTTATTTTGTTAGGTTGTTTTTGAACATGTTAACAGAAACAGAGTTTAATGTTTCGCCTGAAAGAGAGTTCCAGCATAAAAGGGATCTTGGTGTCAATAATCTGTCTCTAATACCAGAGTGTTGGTGTATCTTGTATTTGTGGCAGTGGCCTCTGTTTGTTGTTCTTTGTGTTCTCTGTAGCATGAGTTTACTCTGTGTGCACATCTTACAGTGAGTATCTGCGTCCATTTCCACCATGCGGTGTGTCATTTTGTAGAGGTGTATCAGGTCACTTCTCAATCTTCTATATATGTAAAACTTTATTTATATCACTTATCCAGCCAGTAATTACCCCTTGATGGAGCATTGAGACCGACTGATGTTTGGCTCCACTTCATTTCGGTCATTTGTGAGTTAGCCGTTAGATTACACCAAGCGTTATTATTTTTATCTTATTTTAAAAGCTAAAGATAGTAGGTCGTATTTTAGTAGGAGACTCTATAGGCATGTGGTCGATTTGATTCACTTCCCCAGTCTTTCTGCAGTATTTGCTTGAACTGGACTACTGTTTCAGCTGATACAGTAGACTCCGATAATCTATTCCAGTCTGAGATTGTGGCGAGTCAAAGCGGAGTTGTCCCCCGTGAAGAGAATTCCCTATTTCCACACCTGGTCAGCTAACTCGCCCCTCACGTACTAGCAGCCAATCAGGGACCAGCAAGTAATCACGTGACAGGCGCTAATTTTGAATCAGTCTCTTTTCTCCGCAGACCGGCAAGATGTGTCCGAATTTCGCCCCCCCCCTTTTCCACCCTTGGCTCTTGGTTCACGTGCCCCGGAGCCAGAACACCAGATTTTCCTAACAAGCCAATAATTCGGCCCAAACTGTAAGTAAGACACTTTATTTCACACGCATACATTGCCATCATGAAAGACCGTTTTGCCAAAACATCTTTATTTACACGATCGCAAACCTACACTAAAACAGATATACCGGAACAAAGGACTTTTACATATTTACACACATATACACGGACAATGCACTTTTACACACACACACACACACACACAAACATTTAACTAAATGTACACCCTTGTTTGAATAAAGAAATGTTCGTACCTTTCAAGGATGTTCTCTTTTGTTTATCATTCGTTGCTGCGCCCTTTTACTACCATTGATCATATTTAAATGGAGTCATTTTTATCCCACTTTTGAAAACCTTTACTATAGAGAAATCTCCCGCATCAAGCCGGCGTCCACAAAACCTTTCTCACAGAAGACCTGATTCTCGTCAATAGATCGGCTTCTTTCCCTCAACAAAACCCTGCAGACGCCGGTAAACCATATTCCATAAACTGGTGACCCCGATGTGATACGAAACAAACCTTCTGATACAAATTCGCGGTCAACGGCTAGCTTTTAGCTGCGTCAACAGAAAGATGAGGGAAAAGCAACCTTTAGCTTCGATTCGAGCATTTTATTCAACAACAAAAAACAACAAACAAACAATCCGTTTCTCCGTTTTAACAAAACTAAAACGAACAAAGGAAAAACGAAACGACCCAGAATAAAACAAAACACCTACTACACGTGGAAGACTCAGTTACATACGCACTGAGATCAAGAAAAATCCAAGAAAAATCCTACGAAAAACGCTACAAAGAAGACGGCAAAGATTTTTAAAAAACAGACGAAAATAACAACAAAAGAAATCTCCAATTGAGATAACAAAAGAAAGAGCGAACATCAAACAGATATTACAAAACAACAGCGGAAAAAAGACACAAGAAAAATAAACCCTAAACTGATTTACTACGTCACACGAGTGTAAAAATAAATTTAGCCTTTAAAACGCATGTGCGGACAAAAAGTTTTTTTTCTCTCGAACACAACAAAGACGAAGATTTTGTACAAAGCAAAAGAAAACCCGAACTTTCACCAGGAAATTCAATAGATTTGGCACCGGGAAAATACGGTCCACTACAAAAATAGTTTCAAAGTGATGTCTTTTTTCTCTGGATAAAACTAAAACAAATCCTTTATTAATGATTCTCCGTATCTGGGCGAAAACTTTCTGTGGCGACTCTGGCAACAGAGTTTCAATGCTGTAGAGTTTGGTCATAAATAATACCTGATAATATCTGTTTTTGTTGTGTAATGCTCCACTAGAAATAATAAAATCCTGCTATGTTTGGTTTAGAAGACAATTAACTTTCCATTAAAAAGTGGTAGGGGTGTACTTATTTATGGGCGATACTGTATACGATTTCAGTCCGGAATATCCCGAGAACCGATTGAGATTCATACATAGTTTTATTACTTGAATTAATGTGTATTTTAATGTTGAATACGTATTTCTAATGTAAATTGTATACGGAGATGCACATAAAGGCATTTTTATTCGATAAATAAATAAATAAATAGATTGCGTGGCCTTGATGTAACTCTCTCGTGGAGACGCTATTGAATGAGCTTATGTAATGTGTGAATGTGGCATTCACAATGACCGGGTGAGTTGTTTTTCACTTCTCGTACCTTTTTTCTTTTTTGGGGAAAAGATTCGTGTCACCCAGATCTGTAATATCACGGTTACGATTTAATAACTCGTAATCGTGATATTATAGAAACTCATTCACTCTAATGATTACATATATAGTGACACAACAAATTCTAGCGATAGGGGAAAAAGCAATAGTAATCACGGTTATATTTGAGACCCAGGAAAAAAGAATTTCAGTGCTCAGGCAAACTTTACAGATAGAATAGGATTATTATATGTACAATTTAAAGGCACTGCATTTATATTAAAAAGGGCATCTAACTACGATTGAAGAAATATGTGGGGGGGGGGGGGGCTTGCACCGCGATCACTCAACAACTGCCATTGTACGTTAATTGAAGTTAACATTCGACAGATATATTAATCAGCACACAAAGAAGTGAATTTGAAATTGTTAGGTTCTCGAGAAATCTGATAAAAAATAAATACGAATTTACAGATTATAGATCTTTCTTCATAGTTTCTATAAATTATCTTGACTTTCGCTTTTTAGAATTATCTAAATTTAGATATAAAATATCCAAATTGGCAACACTGAAACCAAAATACTTCGAAGCCGTAGTTTCGTACGACGGACTGAAAATTGTTTTACATGGCAATTATCGCAGGCTGCTCCACACACCATAAAGTCCGGACACTTCCAAACATGCACCTTTGGACCGGGCACAAATTTAGCACTACAACTGGAAATAATTGCATTGCACATAGTTTTACGATAAACAATGCATCGAAATTCAAGAAGGAAGGGATTGTGAATGGTCAAGAAACAAGGTAAAAGTTACTGACGAATAGGACTATTACAAACCGTCAACCAAAAGTGTCAAC
>VCCN01006982.1:1926343-1937259 GCA_006491835.1 Architeuthis dux | reverse complement strand
CCTTTAAGATCAGTATCCGAAAATCCTTGCGTTTATCTGGACTATTTCATCCAAGAGGCAAACCATGCTTTTTCTCTGTCAGTACATTAATGTACTTTTAAAATCGACAGGGATTATGAAGTTCTAAAATATAATTATCGACCATGTCAAGAAATAGAAGGAGAGGAGTAACAGACAGAGAGTTGTAAGGGGAGACAGACAGACGATCCTCGGTAGAGAGGGTGGTGGGTAAAGAAGAGGGTGGGTAAAGTTATCACCAACTTTGTCTGTTTTTGTCTAACAAGGAGTAAACATCATTAGATAGTAGGGATCGGGGAGACTTAAAAGAAATGTTTAAGATTATGCATGGTTTAGAATTAGTAGACCCTAATGTATTTTTTACTAGAAGGGGTTACAAGGTACTGGGAAGCCACACATATACGGTACAAGTAAATAGAAGTAGATTAAATATATGAGAATTCTTTTTTAGCAATGGAGTGATGGGACTTTAGAATAGATTACCGGAGAACGTAGTGCCATTAACAGATGTAAATGAATTTTAAAAGAATTATGATGTTTATTACACTGCAAATGTTTAAAGCCCTAGTTATTGTGTAAATATGATTATGATGTGTGCTTGTATATACAATTTGTATACTTTTTTCACACTAAAATAAAATGTTCCAATGTTTTAAAAAAAACAAAAGCTCATAAAACTCTTCAATCCCAATTAAACCATCTTAATTCGTATACTATAACTCTTTCTTTCTTTCCTTCTTACTTGCTTGTTTCTCCCTCTCTCTTCCTTTCTTTCTTTGTTCTTGCCTTTTCTGACTCTCTTTCTAACCTTGTCTTTCTCTGTTTCTTCCTATCTTTTAATTTCTTCCTTTTTCTCCCTTTATTTTCGAATTCTCTCTCTTTATTTCTTGCCTTTTCTTTCTTTCTTTCTTTAAGCGTTTTCTGTTTTTCTTTCTTCGTTTCTTTTTAATACTGGCTTTCATTTAGCGTTCTCTCTCTTTCTTTCTGTTTGCCTTTTCTCCCCTTCTTTCTTTCTTTCAATTCAGTTCTTTATTCCAAATTTCGCGCCTTTACGTCCCTACCATAATGTGATAGCAGATATCTCGTCTCTCACAGAACAATTCGTTAGTAAGTTCGATCCCCACTTGATGCTCCACTTCTGTGGCCTTCTACCAGACTAAACTGACATTAGTTGATAATTATAATTTATGCATTATGTCTTTCATTCACCAACTTTTAAAAACTGTTTAATTCCACTTTTCTTTGACTTTTGGTCGTTGTCTTTGTTTAATTTGACCCATCTTTCTTTCTTTTTTCTTTCTTTCTTCCTTTTTTCTTTCTTTCTTTCTTTCTATATTTTTTCTTTCTTTCTTTCTATTCCTGTCCTTTCTTTCTGTTCCTGTCCTTTTTTTCTTTCTTTCTTTCTTTTCCTGTCGTTTCGTTTCTTTCTTTTTTCTTTCTATACCCTTTCATTCTTTCTTTCTTTCTAACCACGATTTCCTACTTTTTGGCATTCTTTCTTTGTCTTTTTCTTTTCTTTCTTTCTTTCTTTTTTTCTTACTTTTTTTCTTTCTATTCCTGTTCTTTCTGTCTTTCTTTCTTTTCCTACCATTTCGTTCTTTCTTTCCCCTCTCTATGTATGCTCTTGCCTTTTTTCTGTTTTCTCTTCTTTCTCTTTATTTCTGCTTCCTTAGTTTCTTCGACTTTTATTTCATTAATGCCGGCCACAGCACGTTTCAAACACAGACGAATGCACGCGCATGCGCACACAAAACACGCACACACAACACACGCACATACACACCCCCACAATACACGCACATACACACGCCCACATAAGCCAGACACGCTTATGAAAGCAAAACAAGTACATGCACACTACTGTACGAATGCAAAATAAACACACACACACACACAACATAAGCTAGACACGCTTATGAAAGCAAAACGAGTGCATGCACCCCATACGAATGCAAAATAAACAAACACACACACACACACGTACGCACTCACTACATAATCTCATATGACCAACTAACCAACCAAACTCCCTTTAAATATGTCGAGAAGGAATAAAAAAGATATGAGGGGTACAAACACACACACACACACAAACATATATATATATAAAGAAGGCCGCGTACATGTGAAGCAGTTTACCACGAGGCACGGAGATAAAACACTACAACCGTGCACGGCATACTTTATTTTCTCAACACTTTAGTATAAAAAAAAGCACATATAAGCAAGTACACGCTTCTTAATTCATTATTCTCGCATATTTAATCTAGCTTATATACAGAACTACTTACACTGTTGGCTAAGTTACGCACGCACTCACACACACACACACACACACACACACACGCACGCACACTCACACACACACACATCTGACTGGATCAGGTACACACAGTACGTGAATGATGAAGAAATGATCGCCTTTATGGTTAGCTGTGCCATTGGGCGCCTCGCCGTGGAGTAGTGGTTAGCCAGTTAATCTCACAGACAATTACAACTGTAATTCACTGAGTGCTCTACACTTGTGGCCTTGTGCCAGACTAAGCTGAGATCAGTAACTATTAAATACCTATTGTTAGTTTTGCCGGGTTCTGTATTTTATAACGTGTTTTTTCTTCTTCCTAAACACAACTATAAACGAACGATCTAAAGAATCGGCTGTGCTATAACAGTGACCAAAGATTTGAAAAATCAACAAAAGAAAAAAAATCGACATTATAAAAAAATCGACATCATAAATAAAATTTTTAAAAAGAAACAGTAAAAGAAAAAGTCGATTATTTCTCTCGTATTCATGCCGACGCCGTGCGTACAATAACAAAACCGCTCTATTGATTCTTAGCCAAAGTTAAGTTTGAATATTTTGTAGTAGCAAGCAGACACTCAGATACAGTATAGATGTGTGTAGAATATTGGAATTGTTTTCAACTTGGAGAAAACGGAGAAAAGTTTGTTCTTTTCCTTCTGTGGTTCTTTTTCTGTTTACCCTGCCTTACCAAAATTTGGTAGTTTTATTGGAACAAAAGAACAAAACAAAAGATTTGTTTTATTACTATCTCTGCTGCTGCTGCTGATGTTTAACACATTTCATTCGCTTAAGTTGTTGTCCAAGATGACGAACGCAGTTCCATCGGCTTTGTTATTTGCCTTCATGTCTGGATGTTACCTTTGAACATTTGACACGGATTTTCCCCTATTTATTTTTAAGGATCGGAAAAGAAAGAATACGCCGGAAAATATCAGAACTGCGGATTCGTCAAAGTCGATGCTTTGATGAAGAAAACTACAAAAGTTAAACAAATTCATACAATTCCACGCAAACAAAAAAGACCAGAATTAACAGAATCGATAAATAATATTCTTCTAAACAATACTATCCACACTTGCTGTACACATAATTACAAATAGTAGTTGGCTTTTTACAATAATGTTAAATTAAAACTAGTAACTTTTACAGTTTGTTTATTTTATAAAAGAAAGTATACAAACATTTTTAGGACGTTTAGTTTTATTATCAGTAATCAGTTTTATTTTTCATTTATCTTTATGCAAACAGTATTATATGTCATAATTACAGAACAATGGACAATTTAGTTTAATAGATACAACAGATATAATATACATTAGAAAGACCAGTTTAATATTACAATCATTTTCTTTCTCCTTCCGATAAATGAATGAGTTATCAAATATACATAACATCTTTGAGTAATGTTAAGTGACTTGTGTTAGGTAATGTAGACTGTTTCTCTTCGTTCGTAGTATGTTGATACACTGTCTTTTTTATAGTGAACATTACTCTTTGAAATTTGAATTTATACACACATTCGTTACACAGAAAACAAACATGGTGCACATTCTATATTCTTGAATAAGTTAAGTTACAAAACATTTTTATGTGAACCAACATTATTATCATTTGTACTAATTGAATTTTCAAACCAGCAGTGAATAGTGGTTTTCACTGGAGATCAAGTGACAGCAATTCTCCTCAATACTCCAGGACTCTCCTCAGTATTCTAGCTGATTTCAGTAGTGCTGTCATCTGGATAGTCTCAGCTCTACCCCGGATTCCTTGTTCCTCCAACCTCTTTGCTAGTTCATTATCACGAATACTAGCGGCAATATTTCCGAAATTAAATTCGACGGCCTTATTCATATATATCTTATAATATTCACTCGTACCGACAACAATAGATAAATAGATAGCTAGATAAGAACAGACTGAAATAGATAGATAGATAGATAGATAGATAGATAGAGAGAGAGAGAGTTTTATCATTTACGTCTGTACGTAGACAGATGTTGAAAGGACGATATGAACGGATAGACGTCTATTCATAAACAGACGCGCACGAGTGTACTCAGATATTTTATGAACATCTTTATTGATTTTTTCTCACGCAGCACTCTTGTCTTTTTTAGCAAACAGAAAGTACGATACCAAACTCAGAACTTTTCGTTATTCGATAGCAACTCTACTTTGAACACCACGCTACTTAAAGTTTAAGATGATCTTGTCCTGAACTTACTCTCCCTAAAATGGAGAGTTGTTACTCGTCGGGACCAGAACCAAAACAAAGGCCGTCGTTCCCTTAAATTCCCAGAATAAAACCAATACACAGCCATAATTTCGATTCTATGAGCCTAGAAAGCATCTCGACGCGCGTGCATATACGTCCATCACGCAAGCACCACCCTCAGTCAGTGGTGGGGAGCACGAATGGAGAAGGCAAGAAAGTCTTAGGTAAAAGAGTTTATTTCCGATTATTTCCCTATTTTAGTTTGTAGGAGAAACTAAGTGTATATAATCATACTTCAAAATTTTCATTACTTTTCTTTTTATTTTAACTTAGTCGACATGAAATTTGGCAAATGTTAGTGAGCGAACGACATCATTTTTTTTCTTTCTTTTCTTGTCGACTAAAAAAAACAAACACACGCACACAAACACTTACAAGCGTACAACACACACACACACACACAGACACTTTCAAATCCATCCACACACACACCCGTTATTCTTCGGATAAGTTCGAAGATTTAAAAGCAGATACGAATGTCGACAACGTTTTGAATTTATTTAGTAAAGAAGTACGTCCAATTTAACGTACGTAGTCATTACTAATACTACTACTACTACTACTACTACTACCACTAGGAATACCCGAATCCCGTCCTGCCTGTGCCTGGGACTACTTTTTTTATCACTCAAAATCTAAGGACATTTTATTAAAAGGAATCCTAACAAGATGACGTCCCTCTACCGTGGAAATTCTACCAAATCATCGACGATGGGTACGTCAAAAAAGATGAAACAATTCCCCCCGACTTATCAGACGAACTACATGAGCGTGGTAAGTGTTTTATTGCAACTACTATGAAATGTTTTGTTTTTCACAAACTGACATAAACCCCTTCGTTTTCAGTCGGCACTCTCTCCCCACAGCTGCTACTGTTATTAATGTGAGACCGTTGTCACCACACTTTCAAGACAGTAGTCGGTTTCGGGTTTGTCAATAGTAATTTTATATTCAATTTGTATTGAATTTATTTCCTTTTTTATCTGTTTATGATTAACTTATATATTCAATTCAATATAAGCCGTTTTTATTGCAGCGGTTTTTTTTAACTTTCTGGGGGATTTCCTTGTTGTCTTAAATGAGACGAATATACTTTTTTGTTTTCTTATATGGTAAATTACTATAAAAAGAAAAGTGAATATTTTTCTTAAGAATTCAAATTTGAAAACGCTGTAACGTTATTCTTTTCTCGACTTTTGTTAAGTTTTTTTTTAGCCTATTTTTGTATCTTCACCTCGACTAATTTTTAACTGATGGCAAATAGGGGGGGGGGAAGGGTCATGTTGGCCTCCGTTGTTTTGAAAAGCTTTGACGAGAAGAAGCAGGAGGAAGAAAAGGGGTCAGTAAAGTAGACGAGGATGCTGACAACATTCACAAAGGGATGCTGGAGTAAGGCTTAATGACTGAAAGTTTACGACTTCACATATCAATCCCATTTTCCACCATCGTCTTTACTTTCTTCTCTTTCCTTCTCTCTGTTTTTAAGTGTCGTTCGTTCGTTGGACTGGCTTCAAAATTCTTTACAAGTAAACGAAACTAGAAAAGAAATAAAAAATTCTCAAAGACTTTTCAAAAAATCAAGTTTTTTGTATTTAAAAAAAATATACAGCCGTTTATTTTAATCACGGATAATGTTATCAAACAGTTATTGTTATCAGAATTAGTCGGTACCAAACACTTTATTTAAAATGATTTTAAAATTATTATTCTTTTTATAATGTAAAGTTGTTTATAACAATAAATTTAATAACATTATGGATTTATGATAATACATTTTTTTAAATGATTGTAAATTGTTCCAAATTTTACATCCTTTGCTTAATGTTATCAGTCGGTTATTATTATTTTAAAGACTCTATCCAAAAGTGATCACAATAAGCGGCTTCCTCTGCATTTTATTGATCTAGGATATTGCACTTTAAAAAAGATTTACTCCTAATGATATTCAAGAGACGATACAAATATCAGGGACAAATCTTTTTGGCGAACAGTGTTAGCGTCTCATGTTTCAAAATAGTTTTTAGTGCTCACAAAGGAATCTGTTTATTTACGGTTTTATTTCTAATTTTCATTCATGTTTTCCATGGTGTTTTGTTTATCAAAATAAAATATACATTTTTCTTTCTTCTTTAAAATTGTGCTTTTTTAAAAAATATAATTTCAAATCTTTCGCTTTTCTATGCCATTTTAACAGTCGTACGAATATGTGTATTTAATAAATATATGAATACTATTGATATACATAAATATAATTTATGTATATATTCAAAAGATCACCGAGATTTATTTAATGTATTTTCTTCTGTCACAACACCCTTATCGAAATCGAAACCTGCATAAATATTCTGTCTAGACTGACAAATATTTTGTGGTCTATAGAAACCAGGAAGAACACGAAGTATGTGTGTATGTGCGCACGCACGTGTGTTTGCATGCGTATATATATATGTGTGTGTGTGTGAGTGTGTGTATACATATTCATTCAACTTTTCAATATAATTAAAATTACACTTGTCTCAGATTGTCACGGTTTTCAAATGAATAATTTCTTTTTTCAAATCCTTTCCATAAATAAGTATTCCGTTTCTTTTGAAACTTCCTTTTTATTACGGTAATTCGACCAACTCACACGTTACAAAATATCTAATTATTTATCAATAAGCGTGCAAAACTATTTCCCCCACATCATCCATTAAATATGAATTTAAAAAGGATACCGTCGGGAGAAGGGAACAGACTTTGATTTGGCAGTTGTCATCGACCCAATATAATTCCAGATACCAATTATATCCAGTGATTTGGTTTTGGTTCGAAAAGCCAGCAGCCATGTCAGTTTTGCCGGCAAGATTCCAGTTGGACGAATCAAATGCTACCTTCTTATTGATTTGTAGTAACTTGGCTAAGGTTCAAAGGTAACCCTTGGTTATTTGGTCCTAAAATCATTTCCAGCTAACTTTATAGCTAAAAATGTTATGTACGGTTCAAACCCTGGTCCTAACCTAATTGTGGAACCTCTGTATGTATTTTCGAGCGTACATAACATTTTTAGCTATAAAGTTAGTTGGAATTGAAAAAATGAAAAATCTGCAATTTTTAGCCATCAATTTTGGCAATCTTTATGCTATCGTATTTTAGGACCAAATAAGCAAGGATTACCGATTTAAAATATTGATGCCTGTCTATACTAAGCTTAATTTACTCTAGCACATGGCCAAACATGAGGTAGAAAGATAGTGTTGCGCCACACTAATGAGTGACGAGGGCATGCTTGCTTTGAAAATCAGCTTCGCTTAGATTCGCTATCCTGGTTTACCTCTGCCAATCAAGTATATATTCATTCGTGTCTGCATGTCTGTCCACTCAATATCGCCAAAAGGTCTCAAAGAATTTCAATGAGATTTTGTGGAAGAATTGATTGAATTTAGGGGCGGATCCAGGAATTTTTACAGTTACACCCCCTGCATCGTAGCTATATATGAACTGATTGTTATTCAGTTTTTAGTGACAATGGCGTTGGCAGAGGTATGCGCTTTCTAGTTTTTACCTGGGTTCGAACATCGATCACTGGCGGCAAATATATCACGCACTGAGCAGCCCCCACCCCCTGCATGTAACACACACACACACACACAAACCCCAAATTTGTTACCCCAAATTTCTTATTATAATAATTATTATTCATGCGTCTGCATGTCTGGTGGCCATCGCTAGAGACCGAGTGACAGCAAGTCTCCTCAAATCTCTATTCCATCCTTTCAGCATCCCCGCAGTCTACAGCAGTGCTGTGGTTTGCACTTTCTCACCAGAGGTCTGGTGATCATCGCTGAAGGCTGAGTGTCAGTAATTCTCTTCAGGTCTCCAGCCTTCCTCTCAACGCCCGCACACATCACAGCCGCACTGTGATTTGTGCTGTCCCAACCTTCCCCAACTTTTCTAACACTTATACCACGTCCTTTTTAGCTGTTCGGCCATTGCTGACGACTGGAGATTTCCAGTACCCTCCTCAGTATTCTTGCAAACCCCAGTAGTGCTGTGGTCTGCATAGTCTCAATCCTTCCTCTTATCTCCAACTTATCCAGTCTTTGACTTCAATGATTTTATCATGATATACTAACTGATGCGTTCCTCCTTGATTTCTGTAAGAGAAAAAGAAATGAACCAACCAAAAATAGAGCAACGGACCATAAAATGAGAACAACAATAGAAAGGAAGTTTATGATCAATGTTCAAAAGAATGTCTGTCATCTCTGCCCCAAATCAATATCGGCGGGCGCCGGGGGTGACGCAGAGGCAAGTGGCCTTATGAAACTAATCCCTACGAAAGACGCGCCCCAAGAGTTTCCCTAAGACAAGATATAATGACAGATACATTATCTCTATGAAGTTAGCATTCATTAGCCGTGACGCTAATAATTTGTCTTCAAAATTTGATCAAGGAAGTACATTTTCTGACAGTGAGTGTCTCTCTGAACGCCATGATTTTAACGCTGAGAAGCAAACCTGCAGTTCAGGTTTCATAACACTTTAGTAGATTACACCATGACACGCGATTTTTTGTTCCTGGGTAGTGAGTGTTATTTTCTGATTGATTACGTCTAAAAAGTATAGAAAATGTCAATTATTCCCTTCAAACGTTGCTTTTCTGACGAGGACAGTGATATGCATATGTAATTGTTTTTCTTACTTTGTGTGATTAAAAATGTGCAAATTCACCCGTTGTCCAATTGAAAATAAGTTGATTTCAAATTATCACTGTCCTGGTTGTAAAAGCAGAATTTGAAGCGAATAATTGACATTCTCTATACATTTTAGTCATAATCAATCAGAAAATAACACTCATTACCCAGCAACTACAAAAAGGAACAAAATGTTGTACAGTGTTATATACGAGCTGTTTATGCAACCTATGATTTAATAAATGATGAATCAAAACTTTCATTCATAAATATAAGTAGATTTCAAATTATCACTCAGTCGGTAAGAGAGCAGTCTAACGATCACTTGGTCGTGATATCAATTCACGGTAGGGAAATGTCAATTTTAATATATCGGTTTGGTTTAACGTGACGGGGCCAGTGTTGCCAACTCAAAAAATATTTTCACGCTAGTTTGACTGCCAAAAAACGCTAAAAATGCGCTGAATTTTTTAAATTGCCATAAATGGCCAAAATCCACCAAAAAGACGCTAAATATGGTCAGGAATAGCCAGAAAATGGCCAAAATGTTTTAGGCGAAAAGGCGCTAATTGGCAACACTGGACGGGACAGACAAACGGCGAACAGTTTACTTCCCTAAATTAGTTGAGGATTGTTCTTGTTGTTTTTGTTGTTATGATGGAAAACAAAGTCAACTCCACCCTCTGACTTTAACAACAGCTGGACAGACTCTGGCTTGCACATGTTGTCTTGTTTTTGTTATTTATTTCTCTGTGTCTCCTCCCTCCACTTTATGACAAGGAAACATATGACTTTGTTCCCCCGGGTGTGCAAACAGTAGGAGACGCGTGCATCGCAGTGCGTGTATAGTGACGCGCGTAAATCTTACTTTCAGTCGTTGCCAACTCAAAAAATATTTTCGCGTTAGTTTGACTACCAGAAAGCGCTAAAAAGGCGCTAAATTTTTTAAATGGCCAAAAACAACCAAAAAGACGCTAAAGATGGTCAAACATAGCCAGAGAATGGCCATAAACGGCCAAAATGTTTCAGGCGAAAACGCGCTAATTTAGCGCTTTTTGCACTACCAAAACAAGAAACGCGCTAAATTGGCAACGCTGTCGCTGGCCCCCAGGGGTCGGCAAAGGTAACCCCGCTTTTCAAAAGCGTTTGCTTTGCAGCGAACCTTTATAGAGGCAGTGCGTACTGTCTCCTACACCCCAGTTTCCTGTACCTCCCACCAACCAACCAACCTCCAACGACTCGGCCTAATATACCATATTTTTGGTTCGGCAATGCTAAAAGATTTTCCTATATAAACTAATGTTATTAATAAATGAATTGCTTCTTCGCTTTACACCATTTCGGCTCTTACTTTCGGATAGCGGGGGAAATCTGTATTCTACATTTAGCCATTTTATTATCATATTTTATTTCACATTCCACCATCTTCATCTTCATTTTTATCTTCCTTCTTTAGCTTCTCTTCGTGATCCCAGGTCTGGTTAGTAACTCAATAGAAACCGTCATGTGACCAACGTCTTTTGGCAGCCTTTTTGGGTGATCAATTACAATATTGGAAAAAGGGGTGAGCAATGAATAAGGAGGGAATTTTGAAATTTTCTAGATTTTTCTCATCATCATCATCATCATCATCATCATC
>VCCN01006982.1:1646421-1662054 GCA_006491835.1 Architeuthis dux | reverse complement strand
ATGTGTGTCTGTACCTAATTTGTAGCATAAATATATTGACTACAATTTACAATTGTACTCACAGCAATATTTCGAAGTGCTTTTAGGTGTCGCAAACTGAATTCACTGAACATGATGACACGTCATTATATTCCTCAAGAGACAAAGAATTATTCACGTTATACAGCTGCAACACTCACATTCGAGCTGACATGATTTCACCGTCTAAAGAATGTCTTCATTCAAAACAGTGGCTTTGCCTATCATAAAGACGTAGCAGGGGGTATGTCGCTCCCAGGCGCAGGTATGAAGGGGCGTAAAATTGTTAATTGATAATTATGCTCTTCTTGGGCGCTGTCTTTGCATACGGGCACTGTCTTTTCCTCCGGGCGCTGAGAACCCTTGCTACTCCACTGGTCGAGACACGCAGAAGGTTCTGGGTTCAATTCCCGGTATGAAGAGAGTGGAAAACTCCCTGTGCACTCAGCAGCTAATTGAGTA
This sequence comes from Architeuthis dux, assembly GCA_006491835.1. NCBI lineage: Eukaryota > Metazoa > Mollusca > Cephalopoda > Oegopsida > Architeuthidae > Architeuthis > Architeuthis dux. The sequence goes on along the minus strand of VCCN01006982.1, from coordinate 1,661,574 downwards.
CACTCTAATCTGTGTGATTAAGGTGGAGGTATCCCTTCGGTGGACTTGCATCCTGCCCAGGGGATGGTCATAAAAACTTGTAGGAATAAAATCCTGATCTCAACCAGACTTGTAACTTGCAAGGATCACCAAGCTGACATATGCAACAAAAACCGGGCCTCCATACTTCAATTGGGGTTGTCTCTTAAGAGACGGGACTCTTTACCTACCTTTTTACGCATGAACTTTCGTTTTTTCTTCTTTTGCACCATAGATAATAATTCTAAAAGTGAAAGATTTACTAATGTAATTGCTTTTTTTGTGCAGATTCAATGTAAATAAAGATATAATTCGTTTTCGTTGGATGATTTTGATTCCCTAACAGCAGTGGTGTCTACCCAAGAAGTTAGACTAATTTTCAAATAAGATTTCAAATAAGAACGTAATGTTGCTCAAGCTGTTATTAACGCCAACAAAGTATTTGGAGTGAACACTACTACAGTGCGAGCTGTTCAGCGTTGGTTCAATAGGTTTAGGTCTGGAAATATGGATACCAGTAATAAACCTCGAGGGAAGCCAAAACGTGTTCTTAATGATGTGGCGAACGACCAGCGAACAACGGTTCGAGCATTTTCTGGAGACTAGGGACTTCAACAGCAACCATATCATGAACAGGAAAGGTTAAAATATTGGGAAAATTGGTCCCATATGCAAGGCCGTCCTTGGGAGCTGCGGGGCCAAATTGGAAACACGCCGAAGTCTGTAGAATCTTAGAGATATAAATAAAGTTTGTCATAGTCTTTACATCTATATGATAGAATGGAATGCAATCAAAATGGGCACTGAACAATTTCCGAGAAATACATTTTTATACTGTTCTATAATTAATTAACAGATCCTTTAATACAATACAGTAATTAATTAACATATCCTTTAGTACAGTAAAAAATCAAAATATTACTTTAGTACAGTAAAAAAATCAAAATATAAACAGTAAAAACAAACCCTGACTTTTTAAGAATTCAGAAGAAAATTAAAATCGTTCCTGTTTTCTGTAAATCCTGCAATGTGCTGTTAGATGTATATTGCAATGTGCTTTTGACAAGACTAAAGTAGATTACCCGGGCGTGGGCCCCCCTTGGGCGCAGGGCCCAATTCGGAGCAATAGGTCCAACTGCCCACATGAACTGAATGAACATCTTCATGACAATACCAGACCCATCACCTTTCAGCTGCCTGTGTCTAAACTTGGAGAATTGGAATATGAAGTCTTGCAGCATCCTCCATATTCACCTGACATTTCTCCTACAGATCATCATCTTTTCAAGCATTTTAAACTTCATATTCAAAATAAAAGGTTCAATAATAGGGAAGCCATAATTCGTGCTTTTACTTAATTTGTGACCACTAAACCTAAGGGTTTTATAGAGATGGCATATTGGCATTAGAGGATCATTGGGGAAAATTATTGCTTCATTTACAATGGGTTGATGATGATGATGATGATGATGATTCCAAGGGAAATTATGAATTACCGCCACCCATATATGCGGAGGTGATCAATTAAAAAGTTGGGCTGTAATTATTAAAAAAATGTCTTGAATTTTAAAAAAACAAGAGGGCACAATCTAGTGACCAATTTAGCATAAGCTTACATTGAAAGTTGAAACCTCACTAAAACCCTGTTTTTAAAAAATTGAGGGCAGTGTGTGTACAAAATTTCAAGTTTCTACTATGAGCGGTTAGGGATGGAGGAAGTCCAGATACATAGATAGATAAAATTGAACCTCCCTCTAAAAACCTATTTAGGGGGGGAAACAAAAAACAAACAAAAAACTGTTTCCCTACTCATTGAGGGGAGCGTGTGTGCAAAACTTTCTACTAAATAAAAATTCTACAAAACTTCCAAGTTTCTACTATGAACAGTTAGGGCTGGGCGAAGTCCAGATAGAAACTAAAAAATACCAGGACTTTGCCCGGGAATTAAAGAATCTCTGGAATATGAAGTTCAGGGTAGTGCTCATAATAATCGGCACACTTTGATCGGTTTCCAAAACACAAAAGATTATACTGGGTGAACTAACGATTCGAGAAAGGATTAAGACTCTCCAGACCACAGTAGTGCTGGGTTCAGCAAGAATACTGAGGAAGGTACTGGAGATCTGAAGAGACTTGCTCTCATTCGATCTCCAGCTTTGACCACAGAGAGCTCTGCTGTAAAACGTAGAAATAATGGTCTAACGTATGGGTGTCCGCTTTGGGGTGGGGGTGGGGGGCATTTTACCCACACACACCTGGATCAAACCTTCTCACCGGATCCCTCAATGGTCAAGTACACCATCTGACATCTGGATCACACGGTGCGTTGTACTTGCTTGCACTACAAATGGCGGTGAGTGTAGCACCTTCTCCACGGGTGGAATGTTTATCGTTTAAACAGGCTGTCACAAAAGATGCATTCCGAACATATCCTTTTGCACCCCCACCCCCCTACGGGAAGGTGACAGCAGACGCCCATGGACTAACCCACAGTACATATCTATCAAGTCTCACGCATTTCGCAGGAGACTCCCGCATTTTGAAGCCCAGTGCTGTCTCCCCTCGCATGTAATGAATTTGTACGAATCTCCCGCATTGAAAAAAATATGCCTGTAAAAAATGTCTCTCCTATTTGCAAGACCCACCAAGTCACTCGCATTTTGTTGATTATTTTAGTTTAAAATTATGTTAAGATAGTTTTTCAATACACTGAAATAGCTGTTTTAGAGCTTGTAGAATTGAATCTTTTAGGAAATCTCCCTCCCGAGAATGTCTAAACCTTGGCAGGTCTTACAGTAACGTACCACGTAACAAACAGCCTGAAATAAAGAATGAATGAAAACACGAAAATTATTTTGAAATCATTTTGAGGAAAAATTCATGTTTTATTGATATATTCATCATTATTGATTTTATTTTGTTTTCCAGAAAAAGATCGATATCACAGCCTTGCGCCATAAAACGTCCGTAGTTGTATGAGAAATGAAATAGTGATTAATAAATGGTACAAAGTGTGTTGGGGTTTTTCACCTCCACCCCAATAAATATCCTTGCATCTGTGCTCGCACACCTCGGCCACGCAGCACCACAGCAATGGGATATCAACTGTCTGAACATTGTATAATAATTTCTCACAAGAAATGAACACTCATTTCACTCATCTTTGGGGACTCGCCTTCAGATTCAAAACTGACAACAAACATCTCATTTGAACATAATTCACAATAGTTTTAGTACCTCCAGTAAATATTATCTCAGGTGTCAAGAATATTTTGGAGAGACTCTTTTTGCACGTACACCGTTTTGTCAGGGTTTTTTTTCGTTGTGTAGAGAAACCTGCGCCAGCATCATTTTTGCTATTGTTTTTCGGGAGAGACTTGGTCAAATCCAAACAGATAGTCATTGTCCATTGCTTCGCAATTGGCGTCCTGGATTTAATCGCAGAAGTCATACAAATTTAACTCAATTGATACTTTGTCTCAAATTCCCGAGGATCAACTCAGTTCCGTTCAAAGCTTTATTTGATGAACGATACGGTCTGTCACTTTACCACCAGGACCGGCGTTACCATCAGGTCAAACTAGGCAGCCGCCTGGGGTGCAGTACTGACCTTTTAGAAGAAAAATGTTAAAGAAGTAACCGGGGGCGCAAATAATTCTCACCTAGGGTGCATATTTTGCGCAAATTTCAAGTCACAATAGTTTGAGTACATCCGTTTACCACGGTCTCCACACTGGTAGATTTTGTTCAACTTCTTGTCCATTGTTTGTTTTGATGGGTTGTGAGGTGTAGTACCCTGCTAATGTTGGAGCATTGTGACTGGGTGTGTGCATGGTACCCAGGTAGAGCGGAACTGCAGATACGTAACAACCACCCGTAACGTTATTGTCTGTCACTAAGGTCTTCATTTGGACAACGGTCGGAGAGGTAGCCGGGCTGATATTCGACACTGACGGAATGGATGTGCTGACCACATGTGTTGGGTGGGTGCCACTGGTTGATGGTACTGGACTCGCAGAAGCTGCAGACGCATAAGGGACGGTCAGCGATTTGTAGGAAGTTTCTCCGGCCATCATTAGACCGTTTTCAGAATGTTTCGACGAGATTGGGAGCATTAGGTGACCTGTATTTTTGACGAAGACGCTGCCCAATGGATGACCGTGACGAATAGGGTCCGTGGCTTGGGGGATGGGGATCTGCTGCTGTCGCTGCTGTTGTGGCTGTGGTTGCGGTTGTTGGTGGGCTGGCATGGGTGTCGGCTGGCTTGTGACTGTCCCCATGGCTGGTGGGGTAGCATTTGGCACCCGAACACATTTGCTCATGTGATCAGTGAGGCGATTACGGGCCTCTTCGCTGTTCATATAATGCATAACTTCAGCTGAGACGTCCAAAGGAACACGATATTTGCCCGCGAGGGAGTCGGTTGTGATGTTCACCTGAGAGTGTTGGTGAAGAAAGCGTAAGTATTTCACTGTCATTTCCAAAATGTCGACCTTTTCAAGCTTGGAGAATTGTTCGCCCTGAAGAAAGAGAAAAAGAAAAAAAACAATGAAACTTTACATTTTTAATGAAATAACGAGACTTTACTGTTTGTGTGTTTTTATTCAGACAACACAAATATTTATTTTTAGTTATGAATAAATAATCTATATTATAGAATGTTGTGCATAATCAGTAACAGCATGCAGTCATTAAGAATACTAAGACCATCCTGAACTCGATGAACGGTATCAAGACATATCAAGCCCGAAAAATGTAGATAAGGTGATGACGAGTTTGCACCATTATCTAGCCTTTTTTGCCTGTTTTTATCATTATACATTCACAGACAGAAAAGAGTAAACCAAAAAGATGAGTTTTGAGACGAAGTCTAGTATTTATTTATTTTTGCACTAATTTAACAAGCCAATAATCAGTCCCAACATGGATGTTATACATTTTGTATTGCATTGCGCTAGATTTGTTATGAAAATCATAAAAGATCTTATATACAAACTCTAGGGTGCATTTACTGGTATGTTTCAGTGATAAGAAGTCCAATCCGGCTGTTGAGAGGTCTGAGATTCCATGCCAAGAGACAAATTTATTAGGTTCGTTTAAATGACCCCCCCTTGACGCCAAGTTACGATATCCTCAACTTCTAAGAGAACGAAACAGTTGCGAGTAAAGCAGCAGTGACCCAGAGCTGACCTGACGGCTGACGAACTAAGCGGCAAATCAAATTCTGCTTAGGACCCCGTAAAGGCTTTTGTTCCGGCCCTGCAGTGATCGCTGTTATGCCACTGTTGATTTCTGAATACTAGAATCACCTGACTGGGCTAGTCGTTGATATCAGAAGAAAATAGAAAAGAAACTTGACTCGTAGTCGGTTATTGAAACGTTTAGTTAGATTGAGCTAATATCACATTACACTCGCGCCATCATACAAGTTTTGTTTGACCCTCGAAGTGAAATGCGAACCCGAATCGGAAACCACCGTAAATAAGCGCCAATTAGCAGCATTCGTCTCACCATTTACCAGGAGGGAACAGATAGATAGATAGATAGATAGATAGATAGATAGATAGATAGATAGAGGTATGAGCAGAATGAAATAGCCAGCTAGCTAATAGAGATGAATAGAAAAATAGATATGAACAGATTGAAATAGATAGATAGATAGATAGATAGATAGATAGATACAAAAATAAACAGATTGAGATAGATAGAAAGAAAGAAATGAACAGATTGAGATAGATAGATAGATAGATAGATAGATAGATAGATACAAATAAACAGATTGAGATAGCTAGATAGATAAATAGATAGATGGAAAGAAAGAAATGAACAGATTGCGATAGATAGATAGATAGATAGATAGATAGATAGATAGATAGATAGACAGACAGACAGACAGACAGACAGACAGACAGAAATGAACAGATTGCGATAGATAGATAGATAGATAGATAGATAGATAGATAGATAGATAGATAGATAGATAGATAGATAGATAAATGAATAGAAATGAACAGATTGCGATAGATAGATAGATAGATTCGAGACATAGATAATTTCTATGTTATACTTACATCTTTCTTCAACGCTTTCAAAACCAAAGTCTTCAATTCTACAAGACAGTTATTGATTCGCGTCCTTCGACGCTTTTCCATCAAAAGTTTGTTCATCTGGAAAAAGAAAAGAAAAGAAAAACTTTATTCCTCAGTCAAAGAAGATCTCCACGCATCGTGAATTAATAGTAATGAAGCTAAAGGGCTGAAAATTTAAGCATTTACTCCGTATTATATCTAGAAAAAAATGTTTTTTGTTGTTTTGTTGAAAAGGTTCAATTTGCAATATAAGTGTATGCTAAATTGGTCCCTTAGTTTGTGTCAGGCAGTATCCACGCTTCTTTTGTGAAAATTTGGACTTTTTAGTGACCACAGCCCAATAAAAAGCGAGAGAAGTAACTTATTCCCCTTTTTACCTAATTCTGTAATTGATCACCCCCAATACGGCATGCTGCCAAAAGACGTTGGTCACGTCACGGTTTCTAATGAGTGACTAACAAGACCGGTTAGTAAGGATAATTATCAGTGCGAAGTATCTGGTAGTGTGTCCCCAAGGCACAGTTAGTTGCATGGCTGACTGGCGTTAATAATCGTTGTTTGAATCCAGACATAATACGGTCATGGTATACATTATGATCACGGGGCCTGGGGGGGGGGGTTACATCGTACCCAGGGCCTGGGAGCTAAAGGGACCACAGGAATTTCTTGGGATCTCAGAAGTTTGTGGATACAAACAGAATGACTATGGAAGGAGTCATGTCATTTCATTCGTTCGCGCACGTGTGCGTATGTGTGTGTGTGTATGTGCGTGTGTATGCGTATGAGAGAGAGTGGCGTGTTTGTGTGTGTCTGTCTATTTGTCTGTGTGTGTGTGTGTGTGTGTGTGCGTGTGTGTGTGTGTCTATCTGTCTGTGTGTGCACGCGCGTGTGTACAATAGTAGAGAGAAAAATATGAAAAATAGGACACACCACAGAACCAATAAAAATAAACAACAATTTTAATTGAAGAATTCTTTCCAAAATCAAACTTGAACAACAGAATTGAAGCCGATTAAACAATAAATGATTTTTTTTCAAATCGATTATCTTCATTTATATTTTTTTAAACCTTGATCATTATTAAATTTCAATTCGGAAATTTATAAACGTTTTTCATAGTTGATAAAATCCGGTTTGTTTGCGTTTTAGTTATTCACTATCACTATCTTAGTTTAGTTTGGTACCAGTGAGGATCGAACTCATTACGATAGTAATAAGTCTGCTACTTCTAGAGGGGCTCTACTAACAACTGGCAATTGCGAGACGGCCACGGCGGTTCGTTTATATAAATTAAACACAAGAAAAATAAACTCTTTATGCGTGTTTAGAGATGAATAATGTGTTTGGCCATAAAGTATTTTAATGTTTATGTTTACATTAAAACGTAGTTGGAGTCAGTCGAAGCAGGGCACCTGTTGCGTGCGGCACATTTTCTGCCGGGAAAAGAATGTAAATAAATAAATATGTAGGGTGAGTGTTCGAGTGCTCATTCTATCGGCTTTCTGTTTACTATACAAACCTGAAAACTGTGAGATAATGTCCTGTGGGAAAACCTCCCAAAAGAATTGTCTTAACGAGAAGATTGCACAGAGAATCCAAATAATTGTGTCGCAGTGACATGATTGAATGATTTTAATAAGTTTTATTTGAAAATAATATTTTGTAGCCCATAAGATATGACAATGACATGTCTGTTGTCGGGTTTGAAGAGCTGTCTACACACAAATGTGTGTGTTTTGATTCTTAGAGAATAAACAACGATGATCATGAGTCACCCATCGTGGATTAAGGAAAACACTAATCTTTATAACTACAAAGTATGTATTTACACACATAAACTAGAAAATGAACCATTTTTGTTGACTTGTTTTATCCTGATCCAAAGTTACTAACGCTAAAGATTATTTACATAAGATACAGTTTTCTTGTAGAAATAGTTTAACGATAATTTTCTTGTTGGAATTAATTTTGAATTTTGGAAAAAAAAAATTGTTTTTAGCGAAAGCGTTTTTATTAAAATTAAAAATCATAACAAAAATGAAAAAAATGTTAATTAAGAATTTTATGCTTTGGGAATAAATACTGACAGTACTGTTTCGTTTTTATAATCTCAGTATTGTATTTCACTGTGATACAAAACATTTTTGATTAAATAGAGTAAAACCCTTCTAAAGGATTTTTGAAGCATTTGATAAATTTAAATAAAAAGAAATGTTGAAATTGGTATCATTGTCGACCAAAACATTAGACGCCGTTTTTATTTTTTCAAGCAACAGTATTTCAACAAGTGTCCAATGTTTTTGGTCGACAAAAAACAATTTCATTCAACATTTCTTTTTATTCGGTATTCCTCAAAAGCTTCAAAAATCCTTTAAACGGATTTCACTTTATTCTAACAAAAATGTTTTGTATTGCAGTGAAACAAAATACTGTTATATGTTTTCAAACAACTCAGCAATTGTATTTCTCATCTTCACGACATTGTAGTTAAGCTGGAGACATAAAGTTAAAGAATACAAATTCAAGTAAAAGTTACCTTTCGATGAGATGAAGTTTTCCCTGGAACTGTGGTCGTTGTAATTTCGTCCAACATTGTGTCTTCTGGTTTTTGGTTTGTGAAAGCAATATTCCACAAACCAGAAATGGTTATTTAAAACAAAACGGAAAGATTCCTTTTTAACTGCACAAGTCGTAAATGTCTAATATTCTTAAGATTTCACTTTTGTTAAAAAAACAAGTCGTGTTTTTTTCTTTCTCTTTTCACCGAGTGGTTCTCAGCCTCAAGAGACGAGGGAACTGTAAGGGTGAAGGAACGCTATCACACACACCAAGTAAGTAGTAAACACGGGCCGAGCCGAAAAAAATATGTCGGAGAGTCAAGGGAGAGCGAGAGAAAGTGAATGAAGGAGTCCCGCATCGACTTAACGTGATAAGGAAATGATCCAACTCGGGCGGGGAGACCCCCATATTTATGGGCGCCCCCCTCCCAGCTCCCAGGACACGAGCTGGTCTGCTGTTTGCTGTGTGTGAAACAGTACAACGACACTTTCCCACGCTAAACGTTTGTACACCTTCTGACGCGCATTGCCGACAGTGTGTGACCAAAACGACTTGTGGCAGGCGACGGGCGACCAACTCATCCACCCCACAGCCGACCTTGTGTACCCAGCAACTTCTTCAGGTGTTAGGCTGTATGTGTGTGTGTGTGCGCGTGTGCGTGTGCGTGTGTGTGTGTGTGTGTGGAGATATGTGTGGGATTTTTCTATCTATTGGTATGAGCGCGTGTGTGGAAATGTGTGTGATTTTATTTTCTATCCATTGGTATGTGCGCGTGTGTGGTGTTAGTAAGCGAACAGGTGGAGCCACGCGGAGAGTCTATATAGTTATGTAAGTGTGTTGCTACTGTATATACCAGGGTTGTGTGTGTGTGTGTGTGTGTGTATGTGTGTGCGTGTGTGTGTATGCGTGTGTGAGAGAGATAAAGCGGCAGAATTGTGCGCATATCTTCACAAAACGAGTGTCTTGTGTGTGTTTATATGTGGATATCTGTATACGGAATACATGTGTCTCCACATGTGTATATCTGTATATGTGAGAGAGCATGTGACTGTGAGTGTATGTGTGTGCATCGTTAGGAGAATGATGTGTTTGTGTTCTTGTGTGTATACGCAGGTACATCAATAAGTCCGTAGCCTAATAATGATAAACAGCATTTATTTTACACAACTAATATTTATTTTTCAACATAATATCCTTCCTTGTCATTACACTTGGTGATATTAATCACATACATCAAACATTATACAGTGAAAGTTTCAGATCGAAATTCAACTAATAACCACATGTCAGGCTACGGACTTATTGGTTCATCATTGTATGTACTTTACGTCAAGTCTGGCACAAGACTAAGCACTTTAGAAGATTGTGTAGCGCCAGTCTCTTTTACTAGCCCGAATGAACTTTGGTATATAAAATGTGAGTATTTAAGAAACGCTGACGGCTGACATTGATCGCAAACTTGTGCCTGTGTGCCCACGGAAGCTTGCCATAAGAATGTTTGAGTATATGCGTGAGTGGGTAAACGCACATGTTTTTGTATTGTGTGAGTTCAATTTATATTTATGTTAACACAAGTGTGGGCGAACACACGCGCACACACACATAAAACTCGATCAGACGCTGTGTACACACATATACCCCAAAGATGTGGGTATTGTTTTATTCAAAAACTGTAATCCAAAATGGTTTGGCACGTGGTCGAAGACTCGAAGGATTGGAAAAAATGTTAGGCTTCAGAACAGGGATGTAGCTTGGGGGGGGGGGTAAAATCGACCCCCAGGCTCCCAATAGAGGGGGGGGGATCCAAAAGCTTTTTTAATAGTAGTTCTGCATTTCTACTAACATTATACAATAACAAATCTCACTAAATGTTGGAGGGGGCCTCTCGAGGAGCCAAGCCCCCACCCGGGCCTTCAAATCACTGCTTTTAATGATTTTCGTTCTATATCCGCTACTAAGCTTTTGAAAGGGGTCCGCAGAAACCACTGCTCTAAATGTTGGAGGGGGGGCTCTTAAGGAGTCAAGCCCCTAAATCTCTAACTAGGCACCTGCTTCAGAAGGCATCAATTACAGTAGCAATTTACACGAGCAGAAAGTGATGATCAATAACAAGCCTGGCTGCTGCAGGGTCAAATTCCACTCCTATTTCTATTCCGACTGAAGATGATTACTGCAAGTTTTGTATTGTGTATATAATAAATATATTCGTACGCATATAAGATTTGTCAGTTTAGCTCAGTTGGTAAGAGAGCCGCCTTCAAATCACATGGACGTGATTTCAAATCAAAGTAGGGGAAGGAATGTTGATTTTATCTGTTTGGTTTAACGTGACGGGATAGACAAACAGTGAAGAGTTTACTCCCCCGAATCTGGTGAGGGTTGTTCTTGTTACAAAAAAAAACAATTACACAGGTTTGCAGAACAAGTATTGTCTATAATTTTGTGAAAGAGTCATTAGCATTAAAAGAGCTTTTCAGATAAGTGAATGCATTCTTTTTATTATTTTTGTTATTCCAGCAACGTTTGGGCGGATCCATTCTACGGCCTTCTTCTGTTGAACTATCCGTAGGGCAAAGTAGAAACACGGTAGCAAACAGAATTAGAAACCGTCAACCAAAACTGTCACCAAAACTGTCAACATAGGTCTCTTCAGTTTTTAAGTTGGTCTGGCTGGCTAGTTATGTATGTATCGCGTGTACAGGCTGCACTGGAGCTAAAGGATGGAAAATATGTCCAGAAAAAACGTTTTTTTGGTTTTTAACTCCTTACAAACCAAATAGGTTCTTAGTAAAGGGTTCAATTTGCAGTGTAATTTTATGCTAAATTGGTCCTTTAGTTTGTGTCCGGCAACGTTTCGGCCGAGCCATTCTACGGACTTCTTCAGTTGAACTATCCGTATCCGGTAGTGCAAAGTAAAAAAACGGTAGCAACCAAGCCTGGCTGCTACACGGTCAAATTCCACTCCTACTTCTAATCCGCCTGAAGATGATTACTGCATCTTCTGTGTGGTATATATGATAAATAAATACGTAGATATATAAGACTTGTCAGTTTAGCTCAGTTTGGTAAGAGAGTCGCCTACTAATTTCAGATTTCAAATCACGGTAGGGAAATGTTAATTTCATATATAGGTTTCCGTTTAACGTGACAAAATAGACAAACAGTGAAGAGTTTACTTATCTAAATTTGGTGAGGATTGTTCTTGTTGTTGTTGTTCTTGCTGTTGTTCTTGTTACGAGGGAAAAACAAAGTCAACTCCAACTTGGACTGGAGTTTGACAACATCATTTTTCAAATGATCTGTTAATGGCAATGCTTATAAAGTAAAGCTGAAGATGTTTTCAATTTCATTCTTTGTTAAACAAAGAATTCCATCTCGTGTCCCTGTTGAGCAACAAAAGACAAGCCTCGTTGAAATCCACACTGGTCTGATTTATACATTTACCTGATAAGTTGATGTATGCCGATTCTTAGAGTTTTCTCACTCTCCATCGTCGTTCTCTGTCTATTATTCGGATTTCCTCCCAGAGAGTGTAATGTGCACATTCCCCCCCCCAATATGCTCTGCCATACCAGATTTTTCCGCTTTGCCTTTTAAAAAAATTCTGAATAATCGAAAATGGGTTTCACGAATCCAGAATTTGTATTTGTAAACCCACGAGTTTTAAGTGTTATGAGGTCTAATCTTGATATTGTTTCAAGTTGATGCGTAGGATTACAGCGGAAGCAAGGAACAAGTTCAAAATTCAATCTTTATTATTATTATTGGATGAAGTAATTGTAACACATTATTTTAATCAAACTTGACTAGTTTTTAGCTTCATCTTAATTTCAGTTGTTTTTATATACAACTTTCAATTCGGGCCGTTGTTTCTACTTATTCGTTGCCGTGGAAACAGCGGCCCGAACTGAAAATTGTATATAAAAACAACTGAAATTAAGATGAAGCTAAAAACTAGTCAAGTTTGATTAAAATAAAGTTCAAATTGCCGATTGCCGAACACTTCATGTCCATAATCTCGTACGCTACAATCCATCCAATGAAGGCTGCTTTATAAGAATAGTCACTATGACAAGGGTTTCTGATAAACCTTTCATCATCATCATCATCAGCCTTTTAACGTCCGTCGTTAGACACTGACCTTCCCCAGGATTCGCCAGACTTCTCTATCATGGGCAACGCGGTGTCAATACTTTCTGAACTTGTCTGGTGCGTCGCGCCATCTTATTTTTTGCCGTCTACAGTTTCGCATATGATCTCTGGGGATCCATGTTGTGATTCATGATGTCCACTGATTGTCTGACATTCTTGCAACATGACCAGCCCATTGCTATTTAAAATCAGAGGGGGGTCTGAAGGAGGCGGTGGGGGCGATTTAAAATTCAACCGGGACCTAAATAGAGGGGGCCCCCAAAAAAGCTTTATGACCTACTAAATTTCTACTACATTATACATTAACAAATCTCACTAAATATTGGAAGGGGCCCCTCGAGGAGTCAAGCTCCCTATTCGCCCAAATCTCTAGTTACGCCCCTGAATGAAACCGTCCAAATTGAAATAAAAATGTCCGGAATTTGAATTAAATAGTTTAAGGGAAGGAATAAGTGAAACAAAGATGAATAACGCAGACGATAGCCCATCCTCAGACATCACGACCGACAATCAGAGATGTTCTTTCAGTGACAGAACACAGATCCTATCGTCACTCTGCTTCTCTCGGTCAGTCTCTGTCTCTCTCTCTCTGTCTCTGTCTGTCTCTGTCTCTGTCTCTGTCTCTCACCCTGCCCATCTCTCTCTCTCTCTCTGTCTCACCCGGCCCCTCTCTCTCTCTCTCTTTCAGTCTGCCTCTTTGTCTGCCCCCCTCTGTCTGCCTCTCTCTCTCTCTCCCTGCCCTTCTCTCTCTCCCTGCCTCTCTGTCTGTCTCACCCTGTCCCTCTCCCTCTCTCTGCCTTTCTTTCTGCCCCCTCTCTCTCTGTGTCTTTGTCTGCCTCTCCCTCTCTCTCCCTGCCCCTCTCCCTGCCCCCTCTCTGTCTTTGTCTGCCTCTCTCTTTCTCTCTCTCTTCAGAGAACACATAGGCTTGGAGGACAGTATTGTGCCGGTATCTTCTGGGCTTAGCCAAGTCTAGAACAAAGCCATGCTTGGTGGCTGAGATAGTTGCGTATGTCTCATCGGTGCGAGTGTTCGGTGTTCGAGCCCAGGTAGAAAGTCAAGGTCTCAAATGTCGATTCACCAGACAACCAGGCCTTAACTACTTGGAAGATTGGCGCGGCACAATCTTCCTACTTCCATTCACTCCATTTGACCGTGTACCGTACAAAGCTAATAATCAAGTCTGAAACAATACTAAATGAGCGCACGCGCGCACGTGTGAGCATGAGTGATGACCAGGGCCGACCCAAGCCTTTATGGGGCCCTAAGCAGAATGTAATTTGGGGACCCCAACCCCACCGCCTCTTGGAGCACCTCCATCGCCCTTGGCCCCTTGGAGGCCCTCTGATGGCCATGGGGGACTAGGCAGAATTTGATTTTTGGGCCCCCACCGCCTCTTGGGGCACTTCCATCACTTTTGGGGGCCCTATGGTGGCCACGAGGCCTTTAGTTTTCTCATGCCTTAGGCCGGTGTTAGTGTTTGCTTGAAGTATATTTGTATATATTTGTATATAGACGTCATTTGAAATTATGTGGATACGTTTTTGGAGGATTTTATGTTTCACTACTTACTCCCATATATACCTATAAAAGCCAAAATGGAAAGGAAGAAGCAATTATCATTAATTTATATGGGAAACAATTGTGAGCGTCTCCAGCCTTCAAAATGGTTAGGATGGTATGTCAGGCTAAGTCATCGGAGATCGTGGTGGTGGGAGCTACAGGAGACTGGTAGTTAGAAGAGAGAGGAGGTGCGTGTACGCTGCCTCTATAATGGCTCGCTGCAAAACGAAAGCTGAAAGCTATTTTCGCTTTTCGCCTTTTATTCGAAAAAGCGAAAAGTAGCGTCAAGCGAACCTTCAGAAAGCGGGGACTACCTGTATTTGAATTCTATTAGATTATTTATTTTAGAAAAGAAATTTAAAAAATCGTCACAAAGGAAGAGTCCATTGTTTAAAATGGTGGGTACGAGATATCTTTATCAGCTAACTTGTTACCTTTAAGTGGAAGAGTCTATGGTTACGGAAAGAGAACTAAGAAAATCACACTGTTCATTATATAAGTAGATAACGCACCAAGAAAGCAAATGACTGTGTGCACAAAACATTAGCAAATGACACCAAAAGAATGGTTTTGATCCATACGATCTTTTGCAAAGCTACCATTCATGGCAAAGGCATGAACGTCAAAACATCCACCCATGGGCGTCGGCAGGGGGAGAGGCAATCGGGGCATTGGTACCAGCCCCCTGGATCAGGCCTTATCACTTAGGGTGAGGGATTTTGAAAGTTGGAGCCTTATAGTCAATAACGGATAATGGTGCTGTACAATTGTTTT
>VCCN01006982.1:1522004-1541927 GCA_006491835.1 Architeuthis dux | reverse complement strand
GGGAATAAAGTCGACTCCAATTTGGATTGGGGTTTGACAATAAGACTTACTCCAAATGAAAGAAAGAAGAAGAAGAAAAAGAGAAAGAAAGAAAGAAAAAGAAGGGGTAGAGAGAGCAAATGGGATTATCTGGAAGTTCTTGACAAGAAATACATCGATTGTATGGAGGATCAGGAAGCAAATAGATTTAACGCTGACCCTCAGAATCAGAAACAAATCAGAAGGGAAAAAGTTAGGCTGATTTATGACGAATAATGGACGGCCATCATATTCGGCCGCGATGCCAAATTTGACGTGAGATCACGGGCTTCCGATTTGAATGAAATATTATCGGTTGATAAATGGTGGATGATTAGGATTTTGTGAAAGAGAGGAAGCAGTTGGGGGGGAAGGAAGAGGGGCGGATAAATGTGAGCAGATGGGAAAAAGGAAGAAAGACAAGCCTGGTTGCCCCAGAGTCAAACTCTGCCACTACTTCTACTTCCTTGCGTAATTCTACCATACATTTTGGAGGTATATAAAGACTTGTCAGTTTAGCGCAGGTATTAATACACCAGGCTAGGGGTTCTCTAGGTTATGGGTTCAAATCACGGTAGGGGAATGGGGAGTTTACATACAGGTTTACTCTCCTATTTTTGGTGAGGATTGTTCTTGTTACATAGGAAAGTAAAGTCAACCTTGACTTTGTCCTGGAGTTTGACAAAAGAAAGAAGAAAATAAAAGGAAGGAAAAAGAAGGAAGGATGGTAGAAAGGAGAGAAGAAAGAATCAAACAAGCAAACAAACAAAAGAAAAAAGATTAAGGTGAAAAGAATGGGTTACGGAACATTCATCCGCAACAATTCATAGCCATATACAATTCATCCCGAACAATTCATAGCCTTGGATTACGGAACATTCATCCGCAACAATTCATAGCCATATACAATTCATCCCCAACAATTCATAGCCATAGAACATTCATCTCCACCAGTTCATCTCCAACTTAGTTTAACAATATTAATACCAGCTATAAATTAATCGTAAAATTCCTGTTTTTGCTTTTTTTTTGACAAAACTTTCGTCTTTTTCCTTTCCAGCAAAAACGAGAAAAAACTTGAGAACAAATTAAAATTTAGTTTATTGTAATCAATGGAGGAATTTTACGATTAATTTATAGCTTGTATTGAAATTGTTAAACTGGTTTGGGGATTAGTTTTCCGTGATTCACGACTATGAATTGTTGGGTATGACTTGTATATGGCTATGAACTGTTGGGGATGAACTCTCTGGATCCCGAAAAGAATTAAAAAAACAAAAAAGACAATATGAATGATGCCTAAAAGAAAGAAAGAAAAGTGCAAAAGGAAGGAAAGGAAAAATGGAACATAGAAAGAAAGAAAGCAAGAATAAAAATGGACAACGCGAAAGAAAGAAAGAATAAAAATGGAATGAAAGAAATCCAACGCCCTGGAAAACTCTATTGGGGTTAGCAATTTCCTGAACGGCATACGTGATGTATTTTAGAAATGACATTCTGATGTCCAGTAAATATAAAAACTTCGTGTTGGTATGAATGTCAATGAACTCGTGTACATGTGAGTTGACAGCTTACAGTTAACGACTGAAGAGATTTGAATCCGGTTAAGATCTATTCTTTAGTCTACAGAAGGAATATATGGAAATTCTGTGCTGATATTGTTAGATTGCTCTCACTTATACCTCTTTTATACAGTTTTTTCTGTGTGTTCACAGAATAAAATTCCGATTTGATTGAATTTATTCGCTGCATAATTTAGAAATCGTTGAGTGATCTTTGTTCGGTTTCTTCTTTCTTTATATTCTCTATAGCATCTTTTTTTTTATAGATGCGCTTACGCATCTCTATAAGACACCTTTCGGTCGGTCGGTCCCTAATATGTTATATATCAATTTATATACGAAAGTACCGTAACTCACTAAGTTTA
This sequence comes from Architeuthis dux, assembly GCA_006491835.1. NCBI lineage: Eukaryota > Metazoa > Mollusca > Cephalopoda > Oegopsida > Architeuthidae > Architeuthis > Architeuthis dux. The sequence goes on along the minus strand of VCCN01006982.1, from coordinate 1,539,982 downwards.
TGGTAGTCTGGTACAAGGTGACAATAGCGGGTGACACAGAGAATGTGGAACTCATTGCACTAACAAACTAGCACGCAAGACGAGCTCTGCAACAATCACTCTACGGTGGGCGCCCAACATTTGCGATTACATTGAGATTCATTAAGCTTCATACGGCACAGGGTAAAACGGAAGATTATGTTGCGTGTGGGGAGGATCTGCCCGCTTTGAAAATCAGCATAATTCTATCTGGGCTCGAACACCAATCACCTACACAGCTAAAAATATGCTCAACTACATCAGCTACCGAGCTGACCACTGCTGTAGTCTCTATGTTTATATACATGTGATTTTATTAGCATTTGTGTGATTTTATTAGCAATTCATAGCCATATACAAGTCATTTTATTAGCATATGTATATGAATTTGAGTGTCAAGGTTGATGCTTTTAAATACATTATTTCGTGCCTGTATGTGTTCGAGCACCATATTAGAAACTATCAACCAAAACTGTCAACATCAACATAGTTGGTCTGGCTGACCGACTAGCTATGTATCTATCATGCGCACAGACCGCACCATGGAGCTAGAGGGCTGAAGATTTGAACATTTCCTTATTATGTCTAATAAAAAAAACGGTTCTTTTGTTTTTCTAGGGGCGGGGGGCTCAATTCACAATGTAAGTTTGGAAGTTTAAGCTAAACTGGTCCTTTAGTTCGTGTCCGGCCGTATTCACGCTTGTTTTTTGTTTTTTTTGACAATTCAGACCTTTTTAGTGATCACTGCCCAACAAAAGGCGAGAGAAGTAACTTATTCATTGATCACCCCTTTTCCCAATTTTCTTTTTATTGCTCACTCCCAACATGGCATGCTGCGAAAAGACGTTGGTCGCGTGACGGTTTCTATTGAGTGACTAACCAGACCTGTTCAGTTCCATATTCAATCTAGCGTACAGCTTGATCGCCGTTTGGTTTCATTGAACCCGACAATGCTTATTCATGGAGGTTATGAAGATCGCGTGCAATTCTATAGAACTGATCGCGTAATGGTTGTTCAAATTCATGAATTCAGATCAGTGCGCCGGCCGCTCTGATTCATCGAAGCATTCGGACACAAATCCTTTTGCATGCAGTTCCATATGATCCACAACATCCAGCCGTTTGTACCTCCATTTATTTATAGGTTCAGCCAAGTGGCTTGACTGAACCAAAGTTAAAATAACTTCCAAATCATTATTAACTCTTGAGAAGCGGTTTTCACATTTCCAAAGTTGGAGGTTTAAGAAATATCTACTTGAATTGGCTCTCTCTTTCTCTCCCTTCTCTCTCTCTATCTATGTGCCATGTCCCTTCATGACGTGGGTGATCATGGCTCTCCGCGGTTTCCTTTCTGTTGTGGCTTTCAGCATTTCTTGTCACCCCCTACCCCGCTTTCTGGTACTCGTCCTGCCATCCATTTGGTCAACTTAATTGAATCGGTTATCTTAAATGGAGAGGGAAAGATGTATATGAATTAGTTTAACCATTATGTATGTACGTATGTATATATGTGTACGGCCAAATCACGTTGGATACACCGGTTCTCGTAAGACCACCGTAAGTTAAGCGACGTCGAGCCTGGTCATTAACCAGATGGGTGACCGTCTAGTTAATACCACTGTATGCAGCAACAAGATTTTTCTACGACCGTCTTAGTCTATTATGCCCTGCCGCCAATTAACGGAACATCTAGCCAAGGTAGGGCCGGACTGTGCACCCTGCTCCCCTAGGAGTCGCCACACTCGTACCGAATGGCAACGATCATGTATGTATGTATGTATGTATACATACGACTAAATTGCGTTGGATACACCGGTTCTCGTAAGATCACCGAAGTTAAGCGACGTCGATCCTGGTCATTACCCAGAAACAGGATTGTTCTGCGGCTGTCTTTGCCGATTAACATAACATATTGCCAAGCTAGGACCGGACTGTGCGATCATGTATGTATGTATCTAGTCTGATCATGTATTAGTCTGCTTATAACTGTATACTCCTCTCTCTATGCATGTCTGTATGTCTGTCTGTCTCTCTCTCTCTCTCTCTCTCTATATATATATATATATTTATATCATTTGCTTGATAAACAGACTGTCAATCTGTAGCGGATCCCATAATAAATATAAATTTTATATTCTCTGTTTTATTGATGTATTCACTAAAATATTTAAATCATCATTTAAACACTCGGAAAAAGTGTACAAACCTACCCCACCAGTGAGGATAGTTGTTACAATCTGATTGGGAAAGTTAGTTCTCTTGCTAGTAGGTACAGATGTGACTAATATATTGTTATAATTGAGAAATATAAAATCGTAAACCCGACAGAAGAATGTATTTGAGTAAAAAGTAAGATTTTTAGGAATATAATGACCACCTGGTAGGATAAGTGGGATCATATGTGAGTGGATCCCATTGGTACATTGTAATAAGGTGGAAGATGGAACGAAGAACAATAAAAAAAAAAAGGAATGACGACACCAATGACTTGTTTGAAGTTTGTTTTGTTATTTTGCAGGCTTTTTGTTTTTCCTCTGTTCCAATTGCATACAACTGCGTACCAAGTAGCCCAGCTTATAATGTACCAACCAGCCCCAAACACACGGTTTTCTTTAGATCCTATGCCATAAAAAGGTTCTGACAGAAGCTGCTAGAAATGTAGTATATCTACTATTTATTGCCACTTCTCATGAACATAGACCACGCTATCACCAACCGCACAATACAGCATGAACTAGACACACGTTTGTCAAAGTGAAAAGATTACTTATCAGGGTGCAAAACACATATGACTCAAACTTATTAGAAAAATGGCCGAAGTATTTCTGCTTAGAATGAAGCTAACAGTGGTAGAAATAAATATTAAAGCAAGTGATCCAACCTGCTCCTGTGCCCAACTAGCCCCGGTCTCCCCATTATATCAGTTTGTTTATATCTATTAATAAAGTTAACTAAATATTGAGTTTAAAGAAAAATATTAGTAGTAATATTCAGTCGATCTGGCAGATTTGAAAAGATATAGTTCTGCGGACCATTAAAGTTTGCATAGCGCCATAACAAGGATGAATAATTAAATATAGTGAAATGATGAAAAAATATTTACCGGCTGGATTTTTAATATATTTTATTCTTATTATTTCAAATTATGGGAGCTGAAGATGACAACATGCCTTTTTTTGCACGGTGCAGCTGTCGTTCATTTTGATCTTGTTTATTTTTTCCACTCAAATATATGTACACTGCATTGTCTACCATACATTTGTAAAAATCAGGTGTCGCTTACACGCTTGAAATTTGTTAACATTTGTGTTCATTTTGTTCATACCTAAACGTAGGATATAAAAGTTGACTATATTACTCTTATTGCGATTCGAAAAGCGAACGTTGGCGGCAAGCCTTCAACGACTTTGATGTTTTTAATTTCTGTAATGAATATCGATTTGAGCGAAATATTGATTAAGACGGATACTCGTGAAGCCCTTTGACGTCAAAGACGGGAAAGGAAGGCAAGAATTGCACGCGATCTTCATAATATCCATGAATAAGCATTGTCGGGTTCAATGAGACCAAACGGCGCCCAAGCTGTGCGCTAGATTGAACATGGAACTTAACAGGTCTGGTTAGTCACTCAATAGAACGCAACCAACGTCTTTTGGCAGTATGCCGTGTTAGGGATGATCAATTAAAGAATTGTTAAAAAAAGAGTGATCAATTACGTACCTCGCCTTTTTGTTTAGGGGGTAATCACTAAAAAAGTCCGAATTATCGAAAAAACAAACAAACAAAAAAACAAGCGTGAACACTGCCGGAGAAAAACTGAAGGACTAATTTAGCATAAACTTACATTGTAAATTGAACCCCTATAAAACATTTTTCGGGGGGTATTTTAAAAAAAAGTTTTTTCTAAACATAATAAGGAGTAAACGCTTACAATTTCAATCTCAAGCTATATTGGTGCGGCCTGTACGCGCACTACATAGATAGCCAACCAGCCAGACCCACTTGAAAACTGAAGAAATCTATTTTGATATTGACTATGTTGATGTTGACAGTTTTGGTTGACGGTTTCTAATTGTAAAGCTGCTTAACGTCGGAGGTCATTATCGATTTTCGAGGACACCCGATATCCACCCGGCTTGTTCACTCGTCCCTCCCATAACAACAGCCACCATGATAACGCTCGTTTCTAATGGCGTCGTTATTGTCGCCATCGCTTTTGTCATCAATGCTTTATTCTGTTAATGGACACAAATGGACAAATAGTTTTCAATATTTTATTCTTTGCCAACCAAAGATAGATAAGGAAAAGAGTTTTGGTATGCAGCGCCAAATATTCAATTAAGTCTGCGAGCCGGATGAAATGAGGCCGCGGGCCAGATTTGGTAGTTCACCGACCCCTGTTAGGATGACGTCGAAAGCGCAAATAACCCTTTAAAGTAGTGGTTCTCAACCTTTCCTTCCGAGCGCCCCTTTTCAGATATTTGCATGGGCTGGCACCCCCTATGTTGAAATTGCGGAAAAGATAGAGGAGAGGTTCTAGAAGAGTTTGAGGAATACATCTACCTAGGACACGTAATACAGTTAGAGAAAGACCATGAGAGCGAAATAAAACGACGATAGATTGGAAAGCATTCGGTATGAATAGATTTTGAAGAGCACCTTGCCAATGTGCTCAGAGCGTAAAGTATACAACGGTTGCATAGTACCAGCTAGAATCGCACAGAGAGCCAAGGAAAGAGCAATGCTAGGGATAACTCTACGAGATAGAAAAAGATCAACATGGATCAGAGGGAGGACTAGAGTGAACCTAGACCTCGATTGTGCTAACCCCTGCCACGTCTTACCGGCAAGCTTTTCTTTCTCATCCCTCCATCTTGTGTCTGGTCTATTCTTACTGCGTTTACTGTCTCATGGGCACCAATCGGTTAGTCTTTCGCTCCATTTATTGTCATCTCTTCTTGCTAGGTGACCAGCTCATTTAAATTGTTGTTGTTTAATTATTTGTATAATATCCTTCACTCTAGTCCTCCCTTTGATCCATATTGATCTTTTTCTATCTCGTAGAGTTATCCTTAGCATTGCTCATTCCATGACTCTCTGCGCAATTCTAAGTTGGTTCTCAGTTCGTTTTGTTAATTTCTATGTTTCGCATCCGTGAGTCATGACTGGTATTATGCAACCGTTGTATACTGACAGTTCCACTGAGCCAAACCTACACATAGGAAAGTACGAAAAGAATGGGAAGGAAAAGAAAAAAAAGATAAAGAAAAGATAAAGGCAGAAAAGTAAAGAATAAGAAAGAAAGAAAGAAAGATAGAAAGACAAACGTAAAAAGATCAGGAATAAAGGAAATAAGAAACTAAAAATCTGACCCAGATTTTTAAAATCTGTGTTCTTCTTCACTGCTGCCTTCGGTAATGTGCAACAGACGAAAGATCTGTTGTTGGTTCATTCTGAAATGCTTGTTGGATTCCGTTGATTAATTATTTCTCTCTTTTCACGTTGATCAGATTTTCGTGAAATTAGACTGTAATTAAATAATTATCACCCGTTTTAATTTGAAACGACTGTAATTACAGAAATACCTTGAATAGTGCGGTTTTTGCTGTAGTACGATTGAGATATATTGAGATAAAACGTATTTTTCGCTATATAGGAGGCACTCCCTCGCAGATTTTTCAGAATTTTCTGCATCTTAAATACCAAAGGTTACACATGCTAGGTATTTCATGTCATGTACAGAAAGATCTCGGAGCTAGGGAAATCACCTCTGAGATCGTTTGAGGCTGGTTTTCTTTCTGAAAATACAGGAATACCTTGAATAGTGTGGTTTTGATTAGGGCGGTTTTTTATGTACTACGGTTGAGATATTGCTGTACAAATTAACGTAACTAAGTATAAGCTGGACAAAAACACATTAAATTATGATAAGACCTTGAACAGTGCTGTTTTAACACTATCTTGGAACGAATTAACCGCAGTAATCAACGTATACCTGTATTCGTTTCTAACTAGTAAGATGACGATGGTATAAACAGAAAACGGTAAATATTTAATCAAAATGTGACCAATTTGAAGCATAACCATATCCCAACGATTTTCTAACGATAATATCAATTCAGTAAAAGCATGAATTATGGCTTCCCCATTATTGAACGGTTTATTACAGATATGAAGTTAAAATGCTTGAAAAGATGGTGATCAGTGTTGTGTTCTTGTTGTTCTTTTTGTGGTAGCTGTGTGAAATTAGAATGCGTTTTGATTCGTAATCTGTTTAAGCGTGTTAAGAAAAGAAGACAGAACAAGATAACATGTGTGATAGGCTTGATTAGCCTGGTAAGATGTGAGCCTTCCCCGTTCCCACTTCCGGTTCCAGCTTTTTGGGACCGGAAACGGAATGGGGTTTGCTGGGCGCTTGCCTCGGCATGTTTATTGATACAGATATATTTATATAAACATTACAATCAGTAAGAGAAATGTCAGGTGAATATGGAGTACAAATATGCTGTACCCGTTAATACTTGTTAGAAAAAAATCAGGTAAATATTTAATCAAATACAATAGATTTAGTGTCCTTTTTTGTTTTTTGTTAAATATTAACCCGTTAGCAGCGGAAGGTGTTAAGTATAATAGTTATCCATTGAAAGATAAAAGCTCTTGTCAAGTAGTTTGGGGTAAATCAAACACCGGCGTCGAGGTTTTTAAAAAAAAATCTTTCATTTATTATTTTTATTATGATTATGATTATGATGATGATGATGTCGTCGTCGTCGTCGTCTGACCCATTTAGCCTAACTTCTTGGGTAGTCATAATTGCTCTGCAGTGCTCAAAAACCTCCAATAATAACGAATTATATACAGTATCGCCCATAAATAAGTACATCTTACCACTTTTTAATAGAAAGTTAATTTTCTTCTAAACCAATTGTAGCAGTATTGTATTATTTCTAGTGGAACATTACACAGCAAAAACGGATATTATCAGGTATTATTTATGACCAAACTCTCCAGCATTGAAATTCTGTTGATAAAAATATCAATATGTTGCCATCCCAGGATGAGTACGACACTACGAAAAAATATTTTTGGCAACAGAGTTTCAATGCTGTTGAATTTGGTCATAAATAATACCTGATAATATCCGTTTTGATTGTGTAATGTTCCACTAGAAATAATAAAATCTTGTTATGTTTGGTTTAGAAGAAAGTGGTAGGGGGTGTACTTATTTATGGGCGATACTGTATCTACTAGTGTATCAGTGTCGTCAATAATGACGACAGTTGTCTTGTTTAATGCAAGACTTCATATCCCAATCCTCTAGCTTAGACACAGTCAGTTGAAATGTCTTCGGTCTGGCATTGTCATGGAGCATTTCATTCAGATCATGTGTGACCCATTTTCCAACTTTTTAACCTTTCTCATTGCCTTGAGATGACGCGATATGGTCACTGTTCATTATTAACCCGTTAACTGCGGAAGGTGGTAGGTGTAATAGTTACCCATTGAAAGATAAAAGCCCTTGTCAGTCGCAAGATAATCCATTGCAAGATAAAAGTCCTGACTCACAGATAAAGATGAGTTGCCATCAATTACAACAAAATAGAAATTTTATTTAGTTAGACATAGAACTGCAATGACGGGAATTTCCGTCATCTGCAATAAATGGGTTAAGAATAGGTTTGGACCTTCCTCGAGGTTTATTATTGGTATCCACATTTCGAAACCTGAACCTAATGAACCAACGCTGAACAGTTCGCTCTGTAGTAGTGTTCACTAAAAATTCCATGTTGTTCTTGGATAGACATCATTGCTCTTCAGTGCTCAAAAATCCCCAATAATAACGAATTATATATCTACTAGTGGTAGATGTGATTATACAATGTGGAAAAGAAAGATTACGGCTCAAACATATTTATTATAATGAAGATAAAACTTTATGCATTTCGGCATGGATAGTCGCACTTTTCTGCAGTGTTCAAATTTATTCTGATGAAGTCGCTTGCAGCGACGAAATGCATACAGTTTTATCTTCATGATAATAAATATGTTTGAGACGTAACACGCTTTTCTCAATCTTTCTTTTCCACATTGTCAAATCACACCTCCCATTCTCCGGATTCCCTTACAGCCACTTTCCAAGATGTATACAATATGCCTAACATACTTAATGCCTAAAATTCCAACACCGTATGCTATCAGTGTGCCCTTTGCCTGTTGGTAAGTCATCAGGCTGCTATGGTCCGCGTCAGAGTTCCACTTAATTTTATACATCGGTCTCCTTTAGCGAGACAGAAAACAAATAAATAGATAAACAAACAAATAAAAATACATCGGTAATTATTATGTGTTTTGATTTTCATTAAATCTGCGAAAAGGGAAATTACATTATGTTAAATCTTTCACTTTTAGGATTATTATCTATGATGTGAAAAAACGACCTTTTATGTTTCACAACCTAATAATTTGAGACGATTGTAATTGTTTGTTTAGCTAATTAAATCGTACGTTCCTACCAGACGAGAGAGTGAAGCAAACTGGGAGTATTCATTAATTTAAGAAAAAAACAGAAAGAAAAAAATGAAAAAGCAAAGAAAGAAAGAAAGAAAAAAAGAAAGACGACAGAAAGAGAACTGGTTAGTGAAATCAAATGCAAGACAGAAAAAACGAGAACCGTCGAGGAAAAAATCAGTCGAGCAAAGATAGATAGAACAAGAAAAAGAAAAGACTCTGCTCAAAAGACGTTGTTTATACAATTTTGGCAGCATTTGTCAACATTTGTCAACATTTGTGAACTCTTGCTTGTCATGCGAATTCCCGTAGCACAAATGGCAAGAATGGCAAGAATGGTAGGAAGGATACATAGCGCCCTCTGGCATAGAGGGACGTGAGTTCGAGTCTTACCGTGAGCTATTTTTTATTCCGACCCGCGCTGTTTATTTACTCCCGGCTGAAGGGAATACAAAAAATAAAAAGCAACACAAATATTAAGATGAAGGTAAATAGTAGGATAACAAAAAAAGAACAGACTCTGTTCAAAACCTGCGACGTTGTATATACAATTTTTGAGAGCATTTGGCAACATTTATCAACATTTTTCTCTGTAATAAAACCATCTGTTTCCAATTGATTCTTCAAGGTAATCCCCGTTAAAACAGTCCGAAACAAAAATAAATAATAAATTGCATCAAAAATAAAACGAAAAATATCGTCCGAAATGCAATATAATTCATTGGCAAATGTTATAAATATATATATGAAGTGTATACATTAGTTATAAACACTATATAGTCTGCTTTCTTTCTTTCTTTCTTTCTCTCTCACTATCTTCTCTTTCTTTCTTTCTTTCTTTCTTGTATCTTCTATTTCTTTTATCTCGTGAATTGATTTTAAGAATATGACGTAGTGTGACGTAGAAAAGGGGAAACAAATTCCCTTTCTTCGCCTCCCTCTCTTTCTTTCCTTTCTTATGAACGCTTCGAACCTTTTCAAATTTGGTCTGAAAGAAGAGGTTTTTGGCATTCATAGACCGGTCGACGTTCATCACAGGTGAAAACAATATCGTGAAAGATTGATAAAAATATAATTTTCGTTCGAAAGATTGAGTTAAAAAAATCCTAAAAGTGTACATTTACGGCCGTGTGGCTTTTAGTGTTTAAGAATTGTGACTGGAAGTGACGTTACACGCTCTAATCATCCCAGCTTATGTCTGCTTTGGCGTGAATTCTCGCGCCTGTATTTTAAGACATCGCCTGAATTAAACCCAATTAGGCAGATAAAAATGAATGCGACAGACATCTGCAGAGATTATTGTTTCAGAATTAAATCGGAATTTCTATTTTTTAATTCATTGTTCTCTCCTTGGCAGATTTTATAGCAAAATATTGCCGTGACATAATTACCTTCAATAATTTAGTCATCCAGTCAATAATGACGCGAGATATAGTTAAATCATTTTTACTGCGTCCCATTACTTGATTAGGTCGCAGGAATATTTATGATGATGATGATGGTGATGATGAGCAGCAGCAGCAACCTTGTAACGTCCGTCGTTGGACATATCTTCCCCAAGATTCGCCAGACCTTTCTATCGCTAAATCGTCACGCCATCTTATTTTCTGCCGGCCACAATTTCGCATATGATTTCTGGGGATCCATGTTGTGAGTCGTGATGTCCATTCTTGCAGCATCTCCTGCCCATTGCCATTTGAGTTTTCTAATGGAATCTATGATATCTCTGACACATGTGATACAGGAAATAAAATCTCAAATGTTGAAGGCATAAAGAATCACAATAATGGTTTCACTCCCACGTTATGCCGTATTTGCTGGTTTATGAGACGAACCAAAAAGTATCCAAGACATTACAAAATAGTCCAATCCGCTCGTATTATGGAGACTATGGAGACACTAGGTGGGCCTGGTCCTGGGTATTTCAACCCCGGGACAGCACCTCCCCATGGCACTACATAGGGAGGGTCGGGAGTAGTCCTGACGCCTTCGTAACACTGGTCACGGGGACACGCGTTAAACCTGACCAAGCGTCGTATTTGCCCAAGTTGGCGGGGGTGGGGGTCGAATAAATCTCCCTCGCACACGTTTCGTTCTTCTCTTTTTTTTCTTTTCTTTTTCTGCTTCTAATTTATTTTCGTTTTGTCTAATTTCTTTGCATTTTTCTTTTCTTCTTCCCCTTCTAACACTTCTCTCTCTCACTCTCATAGACCAACATATCAAGACAATTGTTCATTTTGTGATGAAAGCACCAACTTTGGTAGATGTGTTGATAGATATATTGAGAACAAAACTGGATATTGGGCCATCACAAATCTCTCCAATTTTAGCCATTCTTTTGGCAATTTTTGACCATTTTCAGTGTCTTTTTGACTGTTTGGGGCCATTTTTGGATTTTTGGCAGTCAAACTGGCACGAAGATATTTTTTGAGTTGGCCACACTGGGTTAACTCTCTCTCCTCTCTCTCTCTCCTCTCTCTCTCTCTCTCTCTCTATCCCCTACTCCTCTCTCCCACGTTTCCCTTCTTTTGATTCGTCCTGCCGGCTTATAAGGCGAACCAAAAAGTATCCAAGACATTACAAAATACTCCAATATTATGGAGACTGATACCTGGAGAATCAATCTGTTTTCTTCCAGAAAAGAAAAAGAGAAAAAAATCCAGTTTCAAAGTGGAAGCGAGTGATTTGGCTCTGAAGTTGGGGTTCGCTTTACAAAATAAGTGTCGAGTTTAGCAGTTTACATCGTAAATCAAAAATCCGTTGTCAAAAAGACGGACACAAAGTAAGGGTCAAGTTTTGCATTATACGTACATTGTTTATCGAACCCCCAATTAGAGCCAATACATTAGCTTCTACTTTAAAAGTTGCTTTTTCTCAAAGATAGAAGCAGATCAGACTATGTAGGAAAAATTCATTTTTATAAGAAATTACTCTGGTTTATTAAATCGAGTTTTAACCCCTTCAATGTCGCACTGGTTCGCAATAGTATAACTATGAAAAATATTTTCAATTTCAGTGTCCTAGACGTTATAAAATATTAAAATTCTAAAACTTCAAAGTTTTAAAATTAACAATTTTATGAACGTAGTGTGACGTTATGGTCAGTGTGTCCCACAAATTAGTTTTAATTAAATCCCGCATTTAACGATATTGGTAATTAAGTTAACACCAGAAAACCAAAATGTTCCCACGGTCTGGAAAAACATAACAAAACTATCCGCTAATGGATTCGCAGAGTTTATCTAGCAAAACAGAGACGAGGAGTCTGACAAAACAATAGCCGGTACCAAAATTCACATGATGACGGTCTGGAAAAAGCATAAATTTCCAACCAGAATTTTAGGAAGTTACCCCATGCAGCGATTTTCGCGTGGACATCACACTTTGATAACAAAACTATCCGCTAATGGATTCGCAGAGTTTATCTAGCAAAACAGAGACGAGGAGTCTGACAAAACAATAGCCAGTACCAAAATTCACAGCAGGGGTCCTAGATAAGTCAAAAATGATGACGGCTGGGAAAGCCAGCATAGTTTAGTGATATATGAGTTATATCGCGACTGGCCGCCTTTCACGGAGCACAGATATATCATAAGATAATTAGCTGAAGTGGAGACGAAGAGAGCCAGAGCGGCCAGCAAGCATAAATAAACCCGGTCATTTCCAAGAAAAGTTAATTAGAGAGAGGGATTTGGAAGAAGTCAGAAGTTCCAAAATAAGTTTCCCACGGCCACAAAGAAACCACTGTCTTCGAAAATTATCGCCAAGTCCGAAAAGAGGCACTTGACGGTAATTTAAGGGGGTCATCGAATTAGTCACAGGCCATTGCTCACACGCGCCGCACATGCGAAAGACCATTAACGAGTGCTGCCCTTTTCTCCTTAAGAACTTTCCCTTCCTCTCTCTCTCTCTCTCTCTCTCTGACGACGACTACAAATAATGTTGCAGACCGGAAGAGAAAACCCGACAAGGGGACATTATCTTTTATTCAACGAAAAGTGAATAAACCTAAATACGCTCGATCGAAGACTGTCTTGTTCTTTTTCATCGGAAAACTTTGCAGGTACACTCATCACGGTACAGTAGTTCCGCCTTGTGTATTGGTGTATGCCTTCTGATGTATATGTTACGGCTGTTTAGGCCATCCTGATTGCGATAGGTGTAATATATGGTTGAAATAAACCCCATCGGACATTATTTCAGCCTCTTATTAGCAGAATCTTAAAACTTCGAAGATTAAGAAAATAAGATTAGGGGACAAACAGTTGATAACTAGTGTATATATGAAAACATATCATCGGATATCTCAACATTCTTTTCTGTTTTTGTCCTGAAATAGAGTCAAGATGTGTTTGAATCCTAATACTAACGATTCTTATGAATTCCTTGAGTCAGAATTGTATGGAAAATGTGTTCATTTGCCTCTGTATGCTGTTACTTAAGATGTTATGCGATTTTCGATGTCCGGGTTCAGAATCGCACAAGGTTTAGCATACACGAAACAAAACTGCAAAATGCGCCAAGGAAGACGACGACTACAAATAAATCGGTAGGGTTTAAGTTTACCTTGGGCTCCGTTGTTGCCCCCCACGTCATAAAACATCCTTCGGTTTTTCAATTTCTGAAATGATATATATATAATCCGTAGTCATCAACATGAGACACAATGGTGCAGAAGACTTTGACCTTTCGTATAAAAGAAACTGCACCACGCAACGTTGGTTAATATTTGAGCTACACGTGCTAGAATGAGCGTGGGTACAATGCGTTTGGCATTCTTTTTCTTTCTAAGTCAACGGACGACGATCACATTGAGATACTGCATTCAAACGTAGCGAGCACGCTAAAACCTCTCATTGGTGCACTGATTTATCAGTTCGGTGTCTTTATGGACAGCCCATATATATATATATATATATATGAAATCAAATCATGGCTAATTTTATATCCGACCGAATATGATAATTATAATGACATTTATTAGTGAGAGCCTATATTTGCCCGGTGCCGGTGTGAGCGACTGCTAAACGAGCGGCCTAAATCGTAAATGTGAATAAAGAAACGAACTCCGTGCGGGGATCGAACCCGCGTCCACCTTGGAAGCCACCTTATACGCAGGTGCTGCTCTACCGACTGAGCCAACGAAGGTCAGACGGTAGGCAGGAGTCTGTATATATATGTGTGTGTGTGTTTAAATTTTTCTAAACCACCAAGGAAAACGACGATCACGGTGTTCTTTAAATTTACCTTGGGCTTCGTTGTTGTCCCCGCACATCCTTCGGTTTTCCCCATCATCCACAATATTGATACTTCAAAGTCCGAAAATTCTCCAGCAATCCTCATGTGTGCAATGTCGTAACTTCTAAATCAGTTGAGATATCAATCCTTATTATAAGCCAGGTCAAAGACCTCTTCTCTGTGGGAAGATATCCCCGGATAAACATTACGGATACCACATGGAATACATAATTCACCCCTACCGTCACTTCTCACCAGTACGCTTTCTCCGCCAGCTTCGATAATAATGGTATTAAGAAAAGCAATTGGTGCCAACGGGCAAATATAATTAGAGAGCAAATGGACAAAACGTGGATGATGCAGAAAGTCTTGCCTAAGGCTTGAGAAAACTCGATTATATGAAATCAGTGGGATGAAGCCAAATTGTGAACGTTGTCACGTCGACCAATTGAGAAGAGGAACGTGTCTGTCATGTAGAGGAGAAGAAAGGAGACGAGGAGACGAGGAGGGTGGGAAACAAGAGAGACTAGAGAGGAAGAGAGGGAGAGGGGTCAAAAGAGAAGAAAATAAATAGAGAAATAAAGACGAGATGATGCGGTGGGTGAGTGAAAAAAAAGAGAGACTAGAGAGGAAGAGAGAGAGAGGGATGGGGCAAAAGAGAAGACGAGATGATGCGGTGGGTGAAAAAAAAGAGAGACTAGAGAGGAAGAGAGAGAGGGGGTCAAACGAGAAGAAAATAGATAGAGAAATAAAGACGAGATAGTGCGGTGGGCGAGTGGGGGAAAAGAGAGACTAGAGAGAAAGAAAGAGTGAAAATAGATAGAGAAAGAAAAGAAGGGACCTGCATTGGCAATGTAAAGAAAGAGAGATAAAAAGAGAGGGCGAGAGGAATCAGAGGAAGGAAAACGTTGGAGAGCGAAAGAGAAGGGGGAGAAGAGTTAGAAGAGAACGAAGAAGATGAACATGCAAAGAAATGAGAGAAAACGAAAACAAAAACAAAGTAGAGGTAGAAAAAGAAAAGAAAATCGTTTTTGAAAGATGAAAAGAAACAAGCCTGGCTGCTGTAGGGCCAAACTCCACGCCTACTTCTATTCCAACTGAAGATGATTACTGAAACTTTTGTATTGGATGTATAATAAATAAATTCGTACATACTATCGAAAATATTTTTGTTAGCGAGTAACTATTTGCGAAGGGGGAGGGCAGGGGGAAAGATCTAAATTCCAAAGAACACAATTTAACTTTTGGAATCGGTCAGACGAAAAGAAGAAGCAAAAATCTTTTACCTTGTCTATTGATGACGGCGTGTGTAACGGTTGTTTGCGAAAGAATTCCTTCTCTTCTCGCGACTTAGGCCTTTTGGTCTTTCGTCAATTAACCTTGGTGACAGGGGTCTGGTAACGCTAACTCCTGTCTCGGTGGTGGGGGTGGGGGTGCTTGTTCAAACACTAATGGACGGACTTCGACGAATTCATCCCTGTCTCCGGGTTTTATACAGGTCATTTTGAATTACCCTCTAGTCATGCGCAGTGATTGGTTTCTGGACTTCCGGGACTTCTATGATCTATAAAAAAAAAAGGTTCAAAACACCCAAGCCAGCTTTTCCCCGACCCCTTGTGAAGGCCAGAGATTTTGCCTCCTCCTCCACCCGACCGCTGGTACATAAAGACATTATTTTTTAAAGACTTGTCAGTTTGGCTTAGCCCGCAAGAGGGCCGCCTACAAATCACTATGTCGTGATTTCAAACCACGGTAGGGATAGTTAATTTTATATCATCGTTTTTGTTTTATCGTGACGGGATAGACAAACAGTAAAGCGTTTACTCCCCTAAATTTGGTGAAGATTGTTCTTGTTGTTCTTGTTAAGAGGGGAAAACAAAGTCCACTCCAACTTGGACTGGAGTTTGACAAAAAAAAAGAGAGATAGACAAAAAAGTAGAAGCTAATGAATTGGCTCTAAAGTGGGGGTTCGATAAACAATGTACTTATAATGCAAAACTTGACCCTTACTTTGTGTCCGTATTTTTGACAGCGGATGTTCGATTTACGATGTAAATATACTGCTGAACTTGACCCTTATTTTGTAAATCGAACCCCCAACCAAATCACTCGCTTCCACTTTGAAACTTATTTCTTTCTCTTTCCCCCAAACTATCTTCCTACCCCTTTGATGTCGCCCTTTGCTGTATTAAGTCAAGGTTAGTAACATGGGCGTCCTTTGCTGCTTTTCTGGGGGTGGGTGGGCAAAAAGATATATTTCCTGAGTGTGGGGATGCAAAGGATATACTTGGAATATATCTTATCAGTAACCCAGTTAGCATTGAATGATAATACCATCTTTTTATATGGGTACATTAAGTTGGGTAAAGCGTCCCGTCTCTTAAGAAACAATCCCCAATGGAGTATGGAGCCCGTTGACGAAGTCCCAGTTTCCTTTGCATGCCTCAGCTTAATGATTCTTGCAAGTTTCAAGTCTGGTCGAGACCAGCACTTTTTTTCTACAAGTTTTTTATGACCACCCCTTTCGCTGGCTGCAAGTCTACCGAAGGGATATCTCCACCCTAATCACACATATTGCAGGCATGGGAAACCTTTTTCAAGCAGCGGGCCACATGAGATATAACTCATCATAAATCGGGCCACAGTGTTAAAAGAACAATTTAGCAAAAACCGTACTTAATCATTGCATGTCGTCGAACTGTTTTTAAGTTTAAGATAACCTTATTCTCCACATGAAATTAAGCGCATGCTGCCCGCGGGCTGCAGTTTGCCCATGACTAAATTAGCTGCTGAGTGCACAGCGAAATTTGTCCTTATGAAGAGTTTTCTACACTCTTCACGGGAATCGAAGCCAGGACCTTTTGCGTGTGAGGCAGGCGTGCTAAACATTACACCATCCGAGCTAACATAAAACAATTGTTCTGCACCATTATCCTTTATTGTCTATAAGGATTTCAAAACCCCTCGCCTGATCCAGGAGGGAAAATGCCCCTTTTGGGCCCTCCAGCGGGCGCCCATGGGAACTATTCTTTCCAATTGGCTATTTTTCGGAACGTGTTTTTCGGGGTGTGTGTATTTAACTTTATGCTTTCTCCCAATTCTATGTCCAGGAGTTCTTTAAAAAAAATTGCTAAGCATTCTGGTACCTCTTTGTGTTCCTTTTGACATCCCCATATTTCATTCCAGATGCTGTTTATGTCTGTGGCATCTGGTTTTTCGTTTTTGTCTCCTTTCTCCGTTTAAGCCTTTGTAAATTTTCCTTTCGTTGTTTTAGAAAGTTCGGTTTTGCGTGTAGTGGGAAATTCTTTGTTTATACCTCTTTAGTCTTGCTTCTTTTGCCTGTCTTTTTTTCTTGTTGGTGTATTTCTTCCACTGCAGCGGGTGTCCATTGTACGTGTTCCATAGCCTGGCTCGCGGTTCCGTTTATGTTAGATGCGTCTTTCAGTAATCTCGCGTCTCTTTGTAGTTTGGAGGCCTGTCTTTCTAAAATAGAGAGAAAAAATAAATAAAAATAAAATAAGAATAGGTCTGGTTAGTCACTCGATAGAAACCGTCACGTGACCAACGTCTTTTGGCAGCATGTTGTGTTGGGGGTGATCAACGAAAAAATTGGAAAAAAGGGCTAATCGATGAATAAATTACTACTCGCCTTTTGTTGGGCGGTGTTCACTAAAAAAGTCCGAATTAAAAAAAAAACAAAAAACAAACGTGAACGCTGCCGGACAGAAACTAAGGGACTAATTTATCATAAACTTATATTGCAAATTGGATTGGGTAAAAAAAAAGTTTTTTCTAGGCGTAATAAGGAAGTAAATGTTTTAATTTTCAGCAAGGTATTCCTTGTCCGTCGTATTTAACCATATATATATATATATTCCTTGTCAGTCGTATTTAACCATATTATATATATATATATGGTTAAATACGACGGACAAGGAATACCGTTTCAACTTTTTGGTTAGTCTTTCTTGTTTACGCACAATAGAACGTATGTCAGGATCCAATGTATATAGATATTGTCCAAACGATATATTTGATCGAGCCAGTTATGCCAATTTAGCGCGTTACGCGCTAGATTTAGCGCGTTTCTTGTTTTGGCAGTGCAAAAAGCGCTACATTAGCGCGTTTTCGCCTAAAACATTTTGGCCGTTTTTGGCCGTTTTTGGCTATTTTCTGGCTATTCTGACTATTTCTAGCGAGTTTTTGGTGGTTTA
>VCCN01006982.1:1491087-1504280 GCA_006491835.1 Architeuthis dux | reverse complement strand
TCTAATATTGATGTATATTAATGTATATTAATGTATAATGCCTTCGCGTAGATAAAACTCTAATCTCAAAGCAAATCAATGTGGCAACTGATTTAGTTTCAGAGGTGGGGTAAACATTATAGAGGCCCGTAACCATAATAAAATTTAGCTATTCTAAAATTATTATATTGTTGATTTGGCTTTCCTGTGAGAGTAGCGAGCATGTTAATGAAGAATAAGTGCCGAAGTGGTGAAGCTCGTTATCACTTGTTAGGACTAAATCATTATGCAGACTTCTTTTTGACAGATGAAACATGTAGCAGCGTCTTCACTGAAAATGACAAGTTGGACAAAGAGATGGAAACTCGAATACAAACAGCCAACGACGTCAGCTTCCAGCCGCCTCCGGTTCTGAAACACACGAACATCCCCATGGAAATCAAGACCCGGCTGATCAACACCATCTTCTGCCCACGCTGAGCAACCAGTTGGAGCAGGATTAAGACTACAATGGGCCATACACCACATATAATAATAATAAGTAATGATACTTCCCAAAGTTAAAAGGGATAGACAAGGTACAAGGTCTTCCCTTGTGAACACAGCACAGATAGTAATCTGCAAAAATCAACGTGAAATAATAGTGATACAACCTTATAACATGACCATTAGAGTAAAGTTAAGTAACTTTAAAATATTTACCGTATTTCCCGGCATATAACACGCACTGTCATATAAGACGCACCTCAATCTTTGCAGGCATATTCTCGAAAAAATAAAATAAAACCCCCTCTTTTTCACTGATCATCATAACCCTCCACATTACCGGGTTATTTTAATGCTCTTATCTATTCAAATCTATATTAACCTCCTCCACAGTGGCTGGCTGTTTACATTATGTGTATAGCGCAAGTAACGTTAGTAAACAACTGATAAAGCGTTCGCTTCCCGAGACAAAAAGAAATAATATTTATACAACCTTATAACATGACCACTAGAGTAAAGTTAAGTAACTTTAAAAAATTTACCGTATTTCCCGGCATATAAGACGCACTGTCATATGAGACGCACCTCAATTTTTGCAGGCATATTCTCGAAAAAATAAAATAAAACCCCCTCTTTTCCCCTGATCGTCATAGCCCTCTACAGTATCGGGTTATTCTAATATTCTTATCTATTCAAATCTATATTAACCTCCTCCACAGTGGCTGGCTGTTTCCATTATTTGCATAGCGCAGTACCGTTAGTAAATAACAGATAAAGCGTTCGATTTCAGAGACAAAAAGCGCGTCTTATACGTAGGGAAATACGGTAACTGGAATTTGTTCTTGAAGTTTTTTTAGAAGTAATATGAAATATACTATCAAATAGAATTCTTTTGTAATTATATGTATACAAAATGTCATTTTCTTTTTGTTTTTTTTTAACAGACAACTCTGTATAAATATAAATAATAAAATTATCTTTCCATATTATTAAAAAATTAAAACTTTAGAGAAGATTTATATATATCACAGATTTTAAGTAAAGGAAGACTTACTATTTAACAAATTCAAATTTCTAATTTTGGATAATAAATTGTTGAAGTAACGCAGACATTTTTAAAAATGTAATAGAAAGAGAAGAAAATTAAAAATTTAAAAAGTTCATAATTAGACAATGTAAAAATGTAAGGAATATGCAATAACTTATAAATATAGTAATTACAGTTATTTACAAATGTTAAAATAAGGCGTCTCACAGTATAAACTAAAAAAGGGATATTTCACCCATAAAATAATATTTTTTATTCACGTGCTAAATGTATTAAGTAATTATTTTATTTATGATTGATCTTTTTCCCAAGGGAATAGTGATAAAGTTCTTCATTGCTATTCATTTGTAGGCCTGTCAATGTCTTGATGTTATGATATCTAAAGGTTATCCTGGGGTCACCCCGATCACCTTAGGAAATAGGTATATTGCGTCAGTGTTCAAAACAGGATATGGGGACCGGTGATTGACACCTGCGTAGGCGTTAGAGAAACCTATAAAGCAGACCCGAACAGAGAACGGTGGCGGACAGAAATATCGACACTCAAAGAAGAGACAGACATCAGCGGACGAGACCGCTGTCCCTGTTGGGGACAGACTGGCGGTTCTCCTTATCTCTCTCCCACTCTTCACTCTCCGACCGACAAAGATGTATGTTGTGTAATAAAAATATGTCCAGATATTTTTATAAGCAAGTCTTCGAGTTATCTTTATAATGAAGTCCAGGACACCCCAGTATCCAACATTGAGACCTACGCCGTGGCGTAGTTTGCGTATAGGCTAATCCGGCCCTGCCAACCAGTGTTAGACGTGGACACAGACCAAAGCCCAGGAGAGGAGAATCACTGTCCGTGAGATGAGGGGCCTTAAATGAGAAGCAAACAACACGAGGAGGGACTTGATTAGCAAAGAGATGATCAGATATATTGTCGGGGCAATGTCAGACCAAAATTACAACCAGCGCAACCAGAATTAAATGGTTCGCGCACCTGATAAGTGTTGTATAGCCATCTTGGTCTGTGGAAGAAAAAAATCCTGAACTTGGAGAAAAAGGAAGACTCGAAACTTGTTTATAAAAATATGTGGATATATTTTTATTTCATAAGATACATTGTGTCGTGGTGGAGAATGAAGAGTGGGAGAGAAATAGACAATGAGAGCCGACAGACTGTTCCAAACAGAGGAACTGGCCCCGTGCTCCCAGGCTGCTGTTTGCCTCTCCGAGGGCGTCCTGCGTCTCTCTGTTTTTTGAGGGCGTCTCTCTGTCGCTTTTATCGGGTTCGAACGCCCACGCTGATTTTCTAGCTCTCCATCTGCAGTCAGGATCAATATCCTGTTTATGACTTTTGAACACCTGGATTGCCTGTTTCCGGTATAACTTTGTTGTTGTCGATATCCTTTTTATAACTTTCAACACCTGTGAGGGTCAAATCTGTGACCTCCGCCCACAGCTGCCTAAATATCCAACATAAGAAGTGCAACATACCAGCCAGCGTTTAGGACTTACAATCTCACAAGTTCAGGCGTCCGGGCAAGAGAGCGACCACGCAGACGTTGGATCGAGGATGTGTCAGAAACACTAAAGTCTCATGACCTGTCCATCACAGAGGCGACTCATCAAGCCACCTCCCCATAACACCCCGCAGTAGAAACCGTCACCTGAACAACGTCTATTGGCAGCATGCTATGTTGGGGGTGATCAATTAACAAATAGTAAAAAGGTGTGATCAATGAATAAGTTACTTCTCTCGCTTTTTGTTGGGTAGTGATTAATAAAGAAAAGTCTGAATTTTGAAAAAAAAATAAGCGTGAACGCAGTTGGACACAAACTAAGAGAGCAATTTACCATAAACTTACATCGTAAATTGAACCTCCCACTGGCTGGCTATCTATCTATATATGTGTCGCGCGAACAGGCCACACTAATGAGAGATGAACATTGAAACATTTACTCCTTCTTATGTCTAGAAAGAAAACGTTATTTTTTGTTTTTTCAAAATTCACCTCGCCAAATATGTTAAAAAAACATCTCTAATTAGTGTGGCCAGTACGCGCGACACATGTATAGATAGATAGCCAGCCAGACCCACTTAAAAACTGAAGAAACCTATATTGACAGTTTTTGTGACCGTTTTGATTGATGGTTTATAATATTGATAATTAGTGTGTGTTTGTAATCTATTTTCTTTCCGTTTATAATTGAGGTTGAAAGTTGTATCTTGAAAGTAACTGTAACACATAGATATACAGATAGGCAGACAGATAGCTAGCCAGCCAGACCCACTTAAAAACTGAAGAAACCTATGTTGATAGTTTTGGTGACGGTTTTGGTTGACGGTTTCTAAAAAAATGATAGTCTGGACTTGAGTAATGGAAATTTGGTCAAGAACTTATCTTTGACCGAGAAGTTGGAATTAGATCAATATTGTTATTTTTACCAGTTCTGGAAGTAGGGTGGCCAGTCTGGCCTTTAAGCACTCTGTCCTAAGTCCGACGAAAGGACGTTAATTTGTCCTACATTTTGGGCTCAGACTGAAAAACTTATTCAAATTATCTCAGATATACTTAGAACAGTAGGAATTGAAAGCCATAAAACAGTTGGAAGTGAAAGCCAACGGCAACTACATATAATACAATTACGTTAAGGGATGTTGTCAACACTACTAATGAGCCGCAATGTAGAGGCACGTTGTGAACAAGTGGGAGAGGGTCAGTCAGTCTGAAGGCCGATTTCGTTCGGAAACCTTTCTTTACAAGGTTTCTTTTACAAAAACTATTACAAAATCGCATTCATATATTAAAATGATATTTGACAAATCAATAATTCTTCTACGTATTTTGAATATTTTATACAAAACCTTTATATATTTACAACTCATCATTAACAACACGCCCAATAGAGTCAACATGTCCAAGTCTTTCTTTTCAGTCTGCAATATCCTCCTTTTGGGGAAATTTGAAAATTCCCCCGTAATACCTTTTGTTGACTCCCAGGGGTCTGCGGAACCCGGGTTGGGAACTCTGGGCTAGAGAGTCCTCCTTTTGGGAGGTTTTGAGATGGCCAACCTATCTGGAAGCCATGAATATATCTTATTACTTAATTCAACCATTTTCCCAAGACTTGGAGTGCAGCCGTTTGGAGACGACAGAAGACAGATAGGAGAAAGGCAAGGAATAAATCTTGTTGATAATGTCTTCTTCAGAGAAAAACGTTACAGCAATATCTCATGTGTTGGTGATGAGGTACGTCAGGCCAAATTATAAGTGACAGAAGGAAACGATATCCACAAACAAAGCCACCCAAGAATAAAACAAGCCTGGCTACTGCAGTGTCAAACTCCACTCCTACTGTTTTTCCGACAGAAGATGATTAATGCAACTTTTGCATTATATATGGAGGTAAGTTGAGAATGTGGAAATGAAAGATTGTGAAAAGCGTGTTACGTCTGAAACATATTTATTGTCATTAAGATACGCCTCGGTGCATTTCGCCGAGTTTCATTCGGCGTCCTCAGAAGCTATTTTGCAGTTGCAGAAAACGTGTGAAATTTTCACATGTTTGTGTGAAATGTAAAGCTGGGAAAAGTAGAGAGTGTTGGTTGTAGGAGAGAGAGAGAAAGAGAGAGAGAGAGAGGGAGAGAGTGGGGGAGGTGATAAGCCATGGGTGTTTTGGTTAAACATGGGTCAAATCCTGGTTATCTGTGTGCTCAGTACGGGGTAAGTGTCTAAATGGCTGGGTTTGTCTATCAGCCTGTGTGTGTGTGTGTGTGTGTGATTTATATCTACTATCCTCTTTCTTCTTCCTATGAGTGGGTGCCCATGTGTGTATTGTATATATAATAAATACATTCGTAGACATGTAAGACTTGTCGGTTTGGCTCAGTCGGTGTGAGAGACGCTTACTGATCACATTGGTCGTGATTTCAAAGCACGGTAGGGACATGTTAATATTATATATCGGTTTGGTTTAACTTGACGTGATAGACAAACAGTGAAGAGTTTGAATTCGGCGAGGGCTATTTCTTGTTGTTCTTGTTACGGAAGGAAAACAAAGTCAACTCCAACTTGGACTGGATTTTGACAATACACATAACACACAGTAACAGTAAAAGAAAAACGATCTACTCGGTATGTGGATACTTTCCCCCTACTTCCCTCTTACCTTCCATACAATATTTTGTCCAGATGAGAGAGAGAGAGAGAGAGAGAGAGAGAGAGAGAGAGAGAGAGAGAGTATGTGCATGCATGCCAACAATTATAATGACTGGCGATGGGGCGTTGATTATGGTTTTTGCTGTTAAGTGTATTTGCAATTGAATATTGAAATCAAATGATGGATAATTCTATCGAACCCGCGTCCACCCTGGAAGCAACCTTATACGCAGGTTCTGCTCTACCGACTGAGTAACGAAGATCTCATGGTAGGCAGGAGTAATTTAATCCTACACTTTATTAGCTTCACTACTACGTATTTTAGGCACGCGTCCGTAAGTCAGGGCTGGTATTGTACAACCATTGTATACTTTACGCACATTTGATGGATGAAGAGAGAGAGAGAGAGAGAGAGAGAGAGAGAGAGAGAGAGAGAGTATATATGGCAATAATAATAAAAATAACAATACATTAAGGTTAGACTTCCATTCTTCCAGATTCTCATCCGATTCCAAATACAAGATGATCGGACTGCATAACTCCCAGTTGAGCAACTTCCAGAATCTATCTTTGGTTAACCCAATTCTGAGGAACTGATCAATATTATATTCCACCGAATGACGGCACGCAACCAGCAGACCGCTTCCACGGGCAAAACGAAGAGACTTGTTTGAATAGTTTCTCTCTGAACTGACCATTTACAGCCTATTAAGACCGACTTGTGTGGAGGTACGGACCCAACGTGGGGCAGAAGTGATGGCTAGGAGAAAGGAGTAGCAGAAATAAGCCGAGGCCGGATATCGTGTCCGGTCGCGGCACGGATGCTAGTGACGTCAAGATGGTAGTAGCCTGCAAATAATTGACAGCGTCTTAACAGAAGACCTTTGCCCTAGCCTCAAGCTCCTCTTGCAGCTGCGCATGCGCAAAAATAAGCTGCTCTGGTTAAAAAGGGGAAAACTAAAAAGATAATCTTAAGTCAACGTCTAGAGCAGAGTTTGGCGCAAAATGTTGATTAGAGGGAAACAAGAAACAGAACAGACTCTGTTCAAAACCTGCGACACAGTTCTTGATAGCATTTGGCAACATTCGTTTCTGTAATAAAACTAGTTGGGTTCAAATGATTAAAAAAGAATGAATGATGTAAATCTGTTAAAGATTAAAACAAAGATACTTAGTCCGGGGACCAGCATGGGCTACCGTGCACCCCCGCCCCATGATTCTACATTTAGGGTACCAAAATGTTCCTTATGATGTCCTCTTTCAGAAAAAATATGTTCCCAAGAAAAAAGTTGGGAAGAACTACCTCATTTGCATAAAACGAAATGGTCGCCAGCATAAACCAAACAAACAGAATTTCATATCTCGTCTCCCAGTTGACATAACTGAGTACTTTAAAAGGCTAAATCATGTGTTTCAGACATGAGGAATTCAAAAATCCACTTAATTTATAGGTATTTCAGGATTTTACAAGGAAGTGTCAAGTATACTTTATAGGCAAAATTGTGGATGTGGACTAACTCTGAAAATGGACACTGACTGGTTTTCTCGAGCCTTGCTACATTTTCGTTTGTATCCTAGCAGTGTGTATCTATTTGTGTTCTCAAATGTTATAAGTTATAACTCTACGCTTACAATATGAGATGTTTAAATGTTTTAGCTTCTTAAATTACGGACGCTTTTTACGTCACATTTTTTATTTCGAGAATTGATTTAAAAAAAAGAATTACATGACATAGTGTGAAGGGAAAACAGCCCCTTTCCTTGCTCATTCTCTCTATCCTTCCTTTCATTATGAACGCTATTAACCTATTCAAATTTGGTCAGAACGAAAATCTTTTCCCATTCATAGAACTATCGGCTTTATTCGCAGTTAAAACGAGATGTTAAAAGAGTCTTATGAAAATTTAAAACAAAAAGAAAGAATTTCCGTCTTATAATAATGAATAAAAAAAAAATAGACGCACTCAAAAAAGAGGAAGATTTGGTAAAAATAAAATATTCAATGCATTGCTACCAGTGATATATCTTGCAAGCAAATTTATTTTACAAAATAAAAATGTCAAAAGAAAAAGAAAACAAGAAATAGATATTAACTGTAAAAAAATATAGGTCTGGTTAGTCACCCAGGAGAAACCGTCACGTGACCAACAATTTTGGCAGCATGCCGTGTTGGGGGTGATCAATGATCTCTCGCCTTTTGTTGGGTGGTAATCGCTAAAGAAAGTCTGAATTTTCAACAACAAAAAAAAAGCAAACGTGGATGCTTCTGGACACAGACTAAGGGACCAATTTTGCATAAAGTTACATTGCAAATTGAACACCATACTAAAAACCTTTTTTGTTTTTTCCAAGACAAAAATGAGTAAATGTTTACAATTTCAGCCCTATATCTCCATTAGTGCGGCATGTACACGTGATAAATAAATACATAGCCAGCCAGCCAGCTAGCCTGCTATCCAGTCAGCTAGACCAACTTATAAACTTAAGAAACCTATGCTGACAGTTTCCAAAAAAAGATCTTCTCTGTATGTGACTACTTTTCCACTTTCATCTCTCTTAAGAATATGTAGTTTGACGTAACTTGAAGTGATGACCAAATGTGAATACCTTTTATTAATCACCGCTACCAAAGGTTTAGGTTATACATGTGTTCACACATTTATATGTATCTATTTATGTATCCGGACTTCGCCCAGCCCTAACCGTTCATAGTAGAAACTTACACACACTCCCCCCAATGAGTAGGATAAATGTTTTTGTTTTTTTAACCCCCCCCCCCCATAATAGGTTTTTAGAGGGGGGTTCAATATAATCTATCTATCCATCTGGACTTCGCCCAGCCCTAACTGTTTATAGTAGAAACTTGAAACTTTGCACACACACTCACCTCAATGAGTAGGGAAAACTTCTTTTCGCCAGATATATTAATCGGCAGTGCAGTGTTGAGTTTGAAGTTTCTTGGATCAGCGGTTCTTGAGAAATCTAATAAAAATGAATAAAAATGAATAAAAATGAATAAAAATTTACAGATTATAGATCAAATCTAGATATAAAATCTATAAGTTGGCACGGAAAAATATTTTAAATTACTATTATGACAGGCTGTTCGACACACTATAAAGTCCGGCCCCTTCCAAACATGCACTATCCTAGCATATTTAAAGCCAGGAATGTATTTTGTCTCTCTATGTAAGGTAATACAATGATGAGGTTACTTTAGAATGTGGCTATGCGTCCGATGATAGAATCAAAAAACATTTTCTAGTTCGACCGGAATCCAACTGAATCGGTAGGCATATAAGTGGGCGAGTTGGAGAACTACAACTGGAGGGGCCCGAAGGGGGCACTCGACTGTAAGGGTCCGAAGGGGGCACTCGACGAAACGAACCATCCCCGCATTTCGTTCCACTTATATCTCCAATTTCTCTCTCGGCCAAGCAAATCTTGCACATCACTGATTTTCTAAGCTGTCTTGAATCAGTTCAAAACCTGTTGAGTGAGTGGTAAGCCCGTTAGACGAATGCTGGCAGACCGATGATTATACGATGCCCGTAATCAGATTTTCGAGAAATGGCGCTTAAGGGCTGAAAATCTAAACATCATCATCATCATCATCATCATCATCATCATCATCATCATCATCATCATCATCATCATCATCAGTCCACTGCTGGACAAAGGCCTTTCCTATCTCCTTCCATGACGATCTAGATTGTGCTAACCTCTACCACGTCTTACCGGCAAACCTTTCTATCTCATCCCTCCATCTTGTATCTGGTATTTTCCTACTGCGTTTACTGTCCCATAGGCACCACTCGGTTAGCCTTTTCCCCCCATCTATTGTCATCTCTTCTTGCTAGGTGACCAGCCAATTTCCATTTTTACTGCTTAATTATTTGTATAATATCCTTCACTCTAGTCCCCCCTCTGATCCATGTTGATCTTTTTCTACCTCTTAGAGGAGCATTGCTCTTTCCATGACTCTCTGTGCGATTCTTTTGGTTCATTTACAAGAACAAAGAAAGATTTTTACGCTAATTTTGCCTTTGCAAACTCCGTATTTGATTCAAGTTAGATTTTTCTTTGTGGTTATTTCAAATCCCAACAAGAAGAAAACTTGACAATTGTCGTACTATGTGAGCTGGAGAGAGAATGGCGACCACCTTCCTCTCTGGGAGGAAGTCCAGATTATTAACAGAGAACGAGAAAAATCAAAGAAGCAGCTCACATCAAAATGTCGACTAAATGCATTAGCCAGGCAAGTGCGGAGTTCAACCCGATATGGCTTCCGCTTCTCAAGAGACCCGAACCCGACAAGACAGAGAAACCCGGGCTCTGCGCTATAAGGGTTACCCCCTTTAAAAATAAAACTTCTGTTTATCCCATCACACTCGGATTTTACACCTGAAGAAGGCCGAAGAATGGATCGGCCGAAACGTCGTGTTTACAACACAAACAACAAGAAGGAGTTCAATCGTCCGAAGAACCATTTGAACAATAAACTGTGCAACTCGTTTCAGAAGCAATCGGTATGTAAATAATACATGATATACTCGTAAAATTTAATGGCTAACAAGATGTTACTTGTCAAAGTGTTAAATAATGATCAGAATGTATTGTGGATTTTAGAAGCAGGATATTTTCTACGCTGGAAGTTTGCATTTAGTTTCATTGCTAACCGACAGTGACCGAGTTATGAAACAATAACAAGCAAGAATGCCCAAGGACGACTAGCAATAACAAAATCCTAAATGCTGTTATATTTTGTTGATGAACAATGCACATACGAGAAATTGTCCGTTGTCAAACGGTGTTGAAATATATAAATGTTTGTCAGGAA
The DNA here is from genome assembly GCA_006491835.1 of Architeuthis dux. Classification (NCBI taxonomy): domain Eukaryota; kingdom Metazoa; phylum Mollusca; class Cephalopoda; order Oegopsida; family Architeuthidae; genus Architeuthis; species Architeuthis dux. Next base: position 1,493,776 of record VCCN01006982.1, on the reverse strand, counting down.
TTTTATTTATCGATATTTCATAACAAACCCCCAAAAATGCCGATTAAGATATATTGTTCAGCTATGGAAAGAATTAAAATGATGCAATCAGGGCTTCGTCAGAGCGATGATGTGTTCTAATGTCCCGTACCAATAAATAGGTTTGGAAAGCTCAGACCGACACAGACCCGGGCCAGATGTCCAGAAGGTAGCTGCGCCCAACGGCCTCCATAAGACGCGGTCAGCCTACGAAGGGCACCGGAGAAATCCGGAAAATATCGCACCCAGATCCGAAAATGAGAAGTCCACTCAGTAAAGTAACTCAGTATTTCTAGCTAGCCACAGCTTTTTAACAACGTAGGGTGGAAACATGAGAATGCGGGATATAGAGGGGGGGGAGAAAGAATGACCAACACGTATTAGTGAGGACGAAAGCCTCATAAAATATAACCACAACAGTAGCGATCGTAAATAAGGATATCTGTTGATTGACAAGTTAGAACAAGAGTTAAGTATTCAAATAGTCCTTAAGACGATGTATTTAACCCTGCAGCAGCCAGGTTTGTTTTTATAAAGAATTACTATTTTCTATAGTTTTGAGAAGGGTCATTAATATTCAAATGGTTCTTCGGACGATTGAACTCCTTCTTGTTATTTGTGTTGTTAACACGACGTTTCGGCCGATCCGTTCTTCGGCATCCCTCAGGTGTAATATCCGAATGTGATGCGTAAACATTCACTACAAACTTTTAAACGATATCCAAACACTCACAGCTGGAGTTTACTACCAACAACTTCGGCGTTTGGAAACAGCTTCGGACAGAAAACGCCCATCCTTAGTTAACAGATAAGGGGCGATTCTTCATCGCGATAATGCACGTCCTCGTGCCGCTCGAATGACTAAAGATCTCATTGAGGTATTCGACTGGAACAATGATTAATTCACCATACTCTCCTCATCATGCTCCAACTATCCATTATTTATGAGTTTGCAAACCCATTTTGATGAAGAGAGACTCCCTTTAAGAGAAGAGGTTGGGAATCAGTTTAGTCTCTGATTTCAGGTCACAATCGAAGGAATTTTACAAATCCGGTATCGAAAAACTTGATTGATAGATGGAATGTAGTTATCGAAAGCGAAGATTAAAGATTAAGTATATCTAGATATATATTAACTGTATATATTAACATCATCTATCTATCTCTCTCTCTCTCTCTCTCTCTCTATATATATATATATATATATATACATACCTGCCAAGTCTCACGCATTATGCGTGACACACACGCATTTCGATACATTCTCAAGCCTACACGCATTATAAGAAAATTCTCACGCAATTTATGACAAGTGTTAGATTTATTTAGATTTATTAAATTGGTTTAGATTTCTGATAAAATAAAATCTATTTTTATCGAATTTTTAAAAGATCACATACAATTACAACACTTTTGAAACATATTTTAAATAGACTTCTGACAACCCTTGAGTTCAGTAGCTGATATGCCCTGAAACGGAATTTTAGCCAATCTTGGATACATAATTTTCAAAACTTTGCCCCTAGAGCTCCTTAGAAGTACAACCCCATTTTATGTTGGGGTGGGGGGGGGGTATCACACGATTCTCACTCATTTGTAACATTGGAACTTGACAGGTATGTATATATTAACTGTATATATTAACATCATCATCACCAGCCGCTGTAAGTCTACTGCTAGACAAAGGCTTTTCTCATCTCCTTCCATGACGATCTCGATTGTGCTAATCTCTGCCACGTCTTACCGGCAAACCTTTCTATTTCATCCCTCCATCGTGTGGCTGGTCTCTTCCTATTACGTTTACTGTCCCATGAGCACTCTAGTCCTTTCTCTGATCCATGTTGGTATTTTTCTATCTCTTAGAGTTATTCCTAGCATTGCTCTTTCCATGGCTCTGTGTGCGATTCTAAGTTGGTTCTCAGTTTTCTTTTTGCTAGTTTCCATGTTTCGTATCTTTAAGTCATAGCTGGTATTATGCAACCATTGTATACTTTACGCTTTAGGCACATATGTGCCGTGTGTTCTACCGAATCAAATGCATACTCATAAGGTCAAACAAAGTGGCTTGTTGTATCGTAATGACTTTTCGATATTGATTTATTGTATGTAGGTGATTTATTGTTGAAGACCATCGGTTTTTCGGACCAGCCACACAATAGGACCAATTTTGTAAGAGCCGATTCAAAGGTATGTAATCATCGCTAATTTGCTTTGTTTATTATGACCAATGCGCCGTTTATTTGGACCAAGCAGCAGTGATACCGAATTAACATTTTTTGAAGTAAAGTCTAGTAGAATTATTAAAAAACTAATTTTTATTTCTCATAACAACTATCTTTCAAATATCTTTAGCTTGTGACTCAAGTTAAATGTGAAATAATCAAACTCTCAAAAATAAACCGTGTTATGTTTTGGTTGACTAGGTTACCTCCCTTTCATTGCTCATTGCTTCAAACGAGTTTTCTTTTATAGATATATTTTCCTAGAAAACTATTCGCCTTGTTCTGTTAAAAACATGTCATTGAAATTCATTATGTGGACAAAAGAGATTTTAGACCAATGTGATTTAGACAAAACTGATATTAGCTAAAATGATGTAGACGAAAGTAACATAACCTATTATTACACAATACAATTGCAGTAATCATCTTCAGTCGGAATAGAAGTAGGA
>VCCN01006982.1:1318040-1328486 GCA_006491835.1 Architeuthis dux | reverse complement strand
AGACACAGAGCGATAGACAGAGAGAGAGAGATAGACACAGAGTGATAGACAGAGTGAGAGATGGACAGAGTGAGATGGATACAGAGTGATATGAGTACAGAGTGAGAGAGATGGACAGAGTGAGATGGATACAGAGTGATAGACAAAGAGAGGGAGAGAGATAGACACAGAGTGATAGACAGAGAGAGAGATGGCGAATCAAGAAATTTTATTGTGGAAATCTATTTGATCCACAGGCAACCCTGACTCTCTTGTTGGCTCAATACCACAATGTCGAGAGAGAGAGAGAGAGAGATATGTGAAGGTCTTAATCTCTTTGGCAGCTGTGGAGAAAGGCTGCTCATTGATTTATTGATAAACCTGCCTCTCGCCCTTCCTCCTGCCTGCGACGGTCAGTTTAACTTGATAGATGGGCAATTTGCACAAAGGTGCTCCAGCAGGATTCATGTCTAATGACACAGTTGTGCACGCCTGGCGTGGGGCTCTCGCCCGATTACTTTTCTAACATGAAATACGGCTGCGTTGCAAGGATACACCATTAAATAAATACTGAGAGATTTTTTTTTTAAAAGGTGGAGGAATAACGAAATTTAAAAAATGGAAGAAAGTAAAATGGGATAACTGAAACTGAAGAATAAAAAACAAAGAAACAGGCTGAAAGAAGGAATTAAAAAAGCAAAATGTGAAGAAAGACAAAACGAATGAGAAAGGAAAAACAAAAAAGCAAAGTTCCTTCCCGTGTCTCATGACACATGAGGCATTGATTTGGTCTCCATTTCTCGAATGATTCATTGAGACCCAATCATTGTTCATAGCAATTGGGGGTTTTTCAATTCTATTCTCCGTGCCATTGACCATTAGGCCACACGTACCTCCTAAAGGAGAGACAGATCAAATAAAAATTAATGAGGAGGGGAATACAAAATCTTTTTTAAAAAGGAGAGAAATCTTTCTAAAACCGAAAAAGAAAAGTTTTTTTTTAGAAAAAGTAAAATAAAAAGAATTAGATAAATAATGTGTACAGAAACAATTCCCAGAATGCATAAGAATAGAGAAATAAATTCAAATTCAGCTCCATGAAGCGCCACACACCAATGGAAATCAATGGTACAAAGGTATAAAAAGTAAAGTGTTCATCTCTTAAGAAACAACTCGGTCGATGACAAAATCCCTGTTGCATGCGTCAGCTTAGTGATCCTTGCAAGTTTCAACTCTGGTCGAGACCAGGACTTTATTCTTACAAGTTTTTATGACCACACCCTTGGCAGGATGCAAGTCCATAGAAGGGATACCTCCACCTTAATCACACAGCTTAGAGTGTACCATTAGCTGCTGAGTGCACAGGGAAATTTGTCCTACTGAAGAGTTTTCCACTCTTCACTCGAACCCGGAACCTTCTTTGTGTGAGGCAGATGGGCTAACCATTACACTATCCAAGCAGACTCAGACTCGATATTAATGCTACTTAATTATAATTATTTATCATAAGCTGAATTTAATTGTTAAAAAAAGTTTCCCATATCATACGTCACAAAATTTAAATGACCCGATATGCACCGTAGCTTCACCTTGATATGTTGCGCTCAATTTCTATGCGATTTTTAATCACAGCTACACACAACACTGGTTTATTGCTGTGTTTAGGTTATTCGTCTGTTCTGACATTTATATGTATATCTATCCAGACTTCGCCCAGCCCTTACCGTTTATAGTAGATACTTGAAATTTTGCACACACGCACTCCCCTCAATGAGTTGGGAAAACTTTTTGGGGGGTTTTTGAAAATTCCCCTCCAAAATAGGTTTTTAGTGAGGGGGTTCAATATGCAATGTTATGCTAAATTGGTCATCGGTTTGTGCTAGCTTGTTTTTTTGAAAATTCCAACCATTTTTTTAGTAATCGCAGCCCAATTGAACCCAGGACCTTCTGCAAGTGAAGCAGATGTGCTAACCATTACACTATCCGAGCGGACAAGTACAAAAGTATACATAAAATAACAGCACTCCAATCAAAATCTCCACAATTTCCCAGACTCGAACACACAACAGATGAAAAAGGTGAGTAGTAGACATTCGAATTTCAGCAGTTTGAGTTACATCCATTTAGACAATCAATTGGGAAATGTCAACGGATTATATTGCTTGCTGTAATGGCTGAATATTTTATTTCTTATTGACCTGAAAGACATTCCTAAGGGTAGGATCCGGACAGGTGATGGAAAAACAATGTAATCAATCAGAAATGGAGTAGATAATCACAAGAGAAAGGTTAGACATCTATTCTAGCCAAGGAAAGAGATCAGGAATCACTTATTTGCTGAATGTTTCAATCATTGATAAAATTTGGGTCAACCTACACAAGAGAAATGGCATCATTAATTTGAAATCCACACATATTGGGAATGGCTTGGAGCAACTCCTAGCTTCAGATGGTTCAAACTCGACCCCGAGGTATCTATATTATAATGATCTGATTTATGTATGTTTGTATGATTTTTACTGTAGTTACGGCCAAATTGCATTGGACACACCGGTTCTCATACGATCTCCAAAGTTAGACAACATTGAGCCGGGTCAGTATTTAGCTGGATAACCGTCCTGGAATACCAGGTGCCGTAAGCAGCTGGAAATCATGTAGAGAGCCTCCCATGGTGATCCCATTAATCCTCCAAAAGAGGAGACCAATCTCTACATGACACTCAATAATGCAAGCCAAAGGGCCTCCTTCCAAAACCCCCCTGATTGGTCTGGCTGTGAGCGACAATGAATGAATAAATTGTTACTGTAACACAGCAAAAACAGCACATTGTGGCAAGATTCATGTTAACGCTATACCATCAAAATGCCCTAACTTGGAGATTAAAGCAATTTCCAGTCCAATGAGAAAACTTTATTAGTGAACTGGTATCTGAAACCTAAGCTAAATAAAAATATTGCGATGAACATTGCATTATTTTTCTCTTCTATTTATTTAGTTTGCTAATAAAACGGCAAAGTCGGATGACTTAACCATCAAAAATGCATCACATCATAAGGAATGATTTGACCGATCACCGCTAAAGAAGCTAACATTTAAAAAAATTTTGTACTAAGCAATGACTGTTTAAATTTTAGTAAAAAATGATTATTTAAAAAACTTTTTTTTTTTTTTAATTAAATCAAGTATTGTAAACCATTTTTATTAATTTTTGACTACTATTTACATTCATCCTAATTTTTAGTTTGTTTAATCACAATTTCAGTAAGGCTGGCACCGGCAGTGTTATTGTTTTGGTTTTAGTAAAAACAGTGATCGATTATTTTATTATTTAGTTTTTATTTAGACAAAGTATTGTAAACCATTTTTACTATTTACTGTCGTCTTAACTTTTAGTCATTTTTTAAAAATTACAATTCAACTTGGTTTTAGCGAAAAAGATATTATTATTCGTTCATCGTAAACCATTTTAAAATTAAGATGAGGATAAATAACAGTGAAAAATTAATAAAAATGGTTTACAATACTTGATTTAATAAAAAAATAAAATAAAATAATCGTTTGTTACTAAAACTCAAATTGTCATTGATGTGCCAGCTTAGAACGAAAGTAAAAAAAATGTTAGCTTTTTTAGCAGTGATCAGTCAAATCAGTCCTTATGATGCAATCCATTTTTGACGGTTAAGTAGTCCTACTTTGCCTATTAATGATTAAATTATATTAAAACCAAAACAATAACACAGCCTTACTGAAATTGTGATGAATGTAAATAATAGTCAAAAATTAATAAAAATGGTTTACAATACTTGATTTAATAAAAAAAAAAAAAATGTTTTTTACTAAAACTCAAACTGTCATTGCCGTGCCAGCTTAGTATGAAAGTAAAGAATATGTTAGCTTCTTTAGCGGTGATCGGTCAAATCAGTCCTTGTGATCCGATCAATTTTTGATGGTTAACTCGTCCTACTTTGCCAAATTTTCACATCCCTGTGGCCTATTATATTTTTAATTAGTTTAGGTTACACAGATTTCAATTTGTTAATAATGTGTCCAACCCGTTTATTATATTATACTTTGCCTAAAAAAATGCTAGACATTTTATAGAATGCCTAGACCAGTGGTTCCCAACCTTTTTGAGTCATTGCCCACTTTTGTCAATAAGATTACTAGTATCCCCCCCTTCCATTTATTAAGTTGCAACAAAGAATAATTTCAAATAACTTTATTTTATGTATAATTAGAGAGCTTCATACTAAGAATTAGTTTAATTTTATAATTGTACAGTTAGTGCTGTGTATTTGTTACTCAGTCAAAGCAAACAAAAATAATTAGAACACATCATTTGAAATTCTAATTCATTACAAAAAAATTAAGAATTCTGCTATCATAACTGATATACACATCAATGTGATCTGTTCTTGTTCTTTTGTTACTAGTTCTTTGATTTTTGGGTCTATTAGTGAGAGAGCACATCTGAAATCATTCTTAACTTCGACTTGATAGCTAGAAGTGCAGAAAACCCTTCATTAGACTGGACTTTTATTTTTACTTAATAGCCTTATTCCTCCCTTGGACTACCCAAATTCACACCCAGGTTAGGAACCACTGAACTAGACATTCTATTAAAATCCATAGGTAAAGTACATATGGTCAGGTGAGAAAAAAAAAAACACAAAAAAAAAAAAAACACAAAACCAAACTCACCTCTGCTAACAAGACAATTCTTTTGCCGTCAGGCCAGATGATGTGGTCGACTTGTGAACGTACTTTCTCCCATGTCAACTCTTGCGTACGGAGACTTCCCTGAGAAAGAAAATGAAAAAGTTTGAAAATGTACAAACTTCAGAACTCATAACAACATTATTACATCATCAATCTTTATTATTATTATTATTGGATGAAGTAATTGTAACATCATTTTAATCAAACTTGACTAGTTTTTACCTTCATCTTAACTCCAGTTGTTTTTATATAAAACTTTCCATTCGGGCCACTGTTTCTACAGTAATGAATAACAGTGCAGTCAGATAATAACAAATAAGCCTTCAGCGGAGAATCAAACTCACACCCTCATTGCCAGAGGGAGACTAGTTTACATCTAGCTGCTTTTACCAATCATCCACAAAGACTTCATGGATTAGCAGAAGCTGATTCACACTTTTAAACTGACTCCTTACAGCGGCCTGAATTGAAAGTTGTATATAAAAACAACTGAAATTAAGATGAAAGTAAATACTAGTAAAGTTTGATTAAAATAAAGTGTTATAATTACTTCATCTAATAATAATAATAAAGATTGATTTATTAAGATTACTAGTTCTCATACGTGAAAACAATACAAAATATGGCACTGAGAGTCGGATGTAAGGAGTGAGTTTAAAAGTGTGAATCAGCTTCTGCTAATCCATATGTCTTTGTGGCCAATTGGTAAAAGCAGCCAGACAAACTAAACTCTCTCTGGCAATGAGGGTGTGAGTTAGATTCTCACCGAAGGCTTATTCTTTATTATCCGACTGTGCTGTTATTCGTTGCTGTAGAAACTGCAGCCCGAATTAAAAGTTGTATATAAAAACAACTTACATTAAGATGAAGTTAAAAACTAGTCAAGTTTGATTAAAATAATTATTACTTTATCTTTTAATTAAATTGTTGTGCCCAAAGCATTTAATAATCGCATACACATGAATGTATTAATTGGGTTGTTAAATAAGAATTGTAGTTTTTTGAATAGTAAGATGAAGGATGATAAAAACAGAAACTGACAGCAAAATGCAAATTTTTCTTTCCTTTTTAGACTTCCATAATTTAAAAGTATGAACGTTAGCTTTTCATAGGGACTGACAACCCCGCCCCCCCCCCCCAGCTTTTCTAGTATAAAATGTATTTCATAATACTGTATATTCTCGAATATAAGACAAGGGTTTTTACTAAAAAAATGGCCCAATATCAGAAGTCAAAAATGGCCAATAGTTTTGCATGAATACAGGGTCAATAGAAACAATGCATATTAGCGAGTGATAATGCCTGTTGTTCCAACTCAATTAATTACCATGGTTTTGTATGAATTGCTATGTAGGTGCGTATTGTATAATATCCTTTTAAAATCATTTTTCCGGTAGATTCGTCATCACTGATGAGAATTTCACTTTTAAGACCCGAAGACAACGATTGATATGCTGAAGATGAAAGAAATTCATGTCTTGGCGACACCTGACCAAGTGCCATAAACGATGTTGTCATGAGAAGGGGATATCTCTCATGGTGAGGTTATGGAAAAATAACGGACTCAGCTGTGTGAGTCAGTCGATTTTCTGAAATCTTATGCCCAAATTTGAACATGTTTTCCAGAGCAACGTTTGCAATGTAAATATCGCCAACAACTGTATTTAAACTTTTCCCAAACCCTTTTGGACGGTTAATAATAGGGGAAGATAGAAGTAAGATTATACTCCTGGTCAACTCATGTTCAAGAATATAGGGTAATGCTTGGAGGTTCAAAGTCTATCAAATGAAATTCTACAGCAAAATGAAACCAGTGTTGCCAAAAATTAGATAAAAATATTACTTATTCCATTAAAAATAATCTAAATAGCAATTTCTGACATTTAGACGCATCCAAAAACACTGAGTGAAACACCAACCCTTCAACAACAAATAATCTCAAGTGAAAAGATTAAACTTACCACATCAATTTCCGTATTAGAGTGACCCATGTTACACACAATGCAACCATTTTTCAAACGGTCTAAATGGTCCCTGATTACAACATTTTTATTGCCTGCAAAAAAGGAAGAAGTGTGAAATTAAAAGTGTCTCTTCAATAAGAAGAAATTGCTGGCCAAAATGGAACTATCCTCTTATAGAACCACAAAGATTGCAATATAACAGTCGAAAAAAATTGTGAAATAGGTAAAATCCAACTTTACACACTTGGCAAATATAACCTGCTTTAACTTTTAAATTCATACAAAGAAAAGAAAATGTCAAATTCATGGCAAATAACTTCTGATTGAAATAATCTCCCTTTGACCATTTGCTGATTTTTTAATCTTTTTTACTTATTCAATTCACAGAAGAGTTCCAGTATTTTGTATGCTATTACAAGCGGTTTATGAATTTAAGAGTTTAATTAAAATTATTGAATTTTATAAATCTCAGTGTTCTATACTCTTTGTACACCTGGCACATGATAGAATGTTATAGAAAATCCAATATTTGAATGCCTTATTTGTGTGAGTTTTAATAAACCACCATTTGTGTTGTATGACCTTGCATAGTGTAGGGGGCTTTAAGGTCATTTGACATGCCCGAAAACAAAGTCAAAACACACTACACACCTTGTATGCAGGAGCTCACAGAGATAGTGCAAAATCACGCACACTAAACACTACTTTTCAAAAAACAAGCGTGAATACTGCTGGGCACAGATTAAGGGACCAATTTAGCATAATCTTACATTGTAATTTGACCCCCTCCCCAACCAATTGGGACACACACACACACACACACACACACACTAGACATAATAAGGAGTAAATGTTTAAATTTTCAGCCTTCTAGCTCCATAGATAACCAGACTCAGTTGAAACTCATGTTGACAATTTTAGTTAATGGTTTCTAATTATCAGAAAGCATTCAGTTTCATTCAGTTATTTGATTGAAGCTATGATTTTTCAGTTTTTTTTTTTACAAAGGTTGCAAATTGGTTTACATGAGAAACAATGGGAGGGAAAAAATTGCACTTGTATTAAGATTACAAAAGATTTTCATGAAATTTTGAATTAGAACCCTGAATTCCCTTTGGATAAACAAACAATCTGAAAAGATCATTCCTTAGAATGTTTCCATGAAATCTGTTTTCAAAAGTAATGAATAAGGAAGTATCAGAAATGAGACCAGGTAAAAAAAGTTTCAGAAAACTGAACAGGGTTGGAAAATGCGTGGGTGCATGTTCAATTGGTGTCTGTTGGGCGCATAAGTTTGACGGAAAAACTGGCTGGTTAATATCATTTAATTGGTCAAGACACCCCCCAAAAATGGTGATCTAACACCCGCTTAAGAATTGTGCGTGTGTGATGATCCAGACTTAATTCTGACATATCGCATATCGTGAATTATTTGCAGTGTGTGGACTTCTCAAGTGGCACGTGGCACCTATCACTTGATTGAAACTGATAGCTTTATGGACCACGTGAGTTTGCGGGTGGTGATTATCTCAAGTGGATCGTAAGTGGATTGAAGGTGCCTGTCCATAAAAAGTCCCCAGAGAACTTTCAGAGAGAGTTTCACCCGACAAACGTTAGATAGCAGTCATCAGAATTTTGCACAGAAAAGCGAACTTACACCGTCTGTACATTTCCAAACTGTTCCTCTCATTTTTTCCCATGCATTTACCTGAACGTTCTGACCGACTTTTTGTACGCCAGATATCCTGGGTCTTTTGCGGATTGTCGAAATAAGAGAAATAAATAAGAACTATCTTTTTTTTCTTCTATACCCACATTGTTTTCTCTTTGACTCATCACCAATTTTCCCTTTACCATGATCACACAACAAACATCCTAGTTGTTATCAGATAAGTATGGTTATGACATTTTTCATCAAAAGGAGCTCACAATACAACAACAGTCTTAATAAGTGACATCAATGAAACCAATCAACAACACAGAGACAGAGAGACATGAAAATCTAGATGAAATAAGGCCAGGTAGTTTCTATGCTCTTAGCATTACAAAGACTTTATCAAAAGAAACACAAACACCATTTATGTATTAGATATAAATGACTGATGAAAGAAACTCTTGAAGATCTTACTTCTCCTCAAGACTAAACAGTGGGTGGTTCAGAAGACACAAAAAAAAGTCGACAGCAGAACACAAAGAAGACAGATCTGATTAGTCACTCAATAGAAACCGTCACTTGTTTTGGCAGCATGCTGTGTTGAGGGTGATCAAATGTTATGCAATTTTTTTTTCAGTGAATAAACTATGCTTGCACTTTTGTGCGCACATTAATTTTCTTTGTGTGCTGGTTGCAAAACATGTGCGCACACAGCTTAGAGGAAACAATGCTCATAACAATTTCAATTTTCAACTCCAAGTACATGTGACAAACGAATATGACATTCTCTTCAATAAATTGTCTTAATTTTCAATTTACTATTTTTTATTCTTAAAATGATTCTAAAGTGTCATGTCCTACAATTTGGCTCTGTCTGCAATTATAAGCATCTCTCCAGGAGAAGGAAAGTAATTGAATTATTAATCTAATTAATTCCAGAATCCCTAGCACTCCTTAAAACAGAACCTTGAGGGAATTGTGGACTTGCTAACTTAAATTACAAACAAAAAGCACTCTTCAATTAAATGCCAACATTTCTAATTGAATTGGATTCAGATTTCCCGCAGCATGCAATTCCAATGAGGTGGGGTCAATTTCCCAAGAGCCGAGATTGTTCATAGTGCCTGCTACTAAATCATGAGCAGATTTCTGGCTCATTAACTGGCTCATTAACATTTTAATGGGTCATCTGACTACAATTGAAGAAATCTGTCTGTGTGTGTATGTACCATGATTATTTGACAACTGGCCATTGCACGAAGTTGAAATACGCCCGATATATTAGTCAGCAAGGTGTTAGTTTGAAGTTGTTTGGGTCAGTGGTTCTAGAGAAATCTAATAAAAATAAATAAAAATTAGAGATTATAGATCTTTTATCTAAAATTTTAGATCTAAAATATCTAAATTGGCAATAGATCTAAATTTAGATCTAAAATATCTGATTGACTGATTGATTGATTGATTGATTTGTTTAGTGGCATATCAACCCTTGATGGCTCATTTAATGCCAAAATCAGTTTATAATCCTCAAAATAGTGTCTTGCGACTTTGGTAAACGGTTATTTTTTTTTAATTAGAGTCTTGCGACTTTGGTGGTGCCTGTTTGGGGTGTGTCTTACCCCTCTGCATAGCATGCAGTCAGCGTATTCTAGCCCCCAGCCGACAGGGCTGGCCTCATTTGGGGGGATCCTACCCCTCTGCAGAGGATACAGTTGGCGTATTCTATGCCCCAGCCGACAGCTGAAGAGAAGTGACCAAAATATTTTGAAGCTGTAGTTTCGTATGACAGACGGAAAATTATTTTATATGACTATTATGGCAGGCTGCTCAACACAACACAAAAGTCCAGTCTCTTCCAAACATCACCTTTGGAACGGGCATGCCCTAGTAAAACACCAATTGCTTTTGTTTATGTTTGATATCATTTTCACTACAAAGGAAAGGATATAATATGAAAACACTCGTTTTTGCCTTTTATGAAGGCTACTGATTTGAGAATTGCATCTTCATTCATTCAATGTTGGGTAGAGCATTGGCATGGAGATCATAAATATACAGTTTAATGCTTGATGCCTTCTATACATCATTTACTGTATTTCCCGTCATATAAGACGCACCTCAATTTTTGCA
>VCCN01006982.1:1302696-1317030 GCA_006491835.1 Architeuthis dux | reverse complement strand
ATCTCATACGAGGTGGGAGAAAGCATTTTAAAGTGCCTATAACGGAAGTTAAAAATCATGTGACAATTAACCAATATTATTTAAATCATTCATAACTAGTAGTATTACTACGACAGTCAGACTTTAAAACCCTTCTTGAACAATAAAAACCAGAAGTAGGACATTTCTGTAGAGATTTAAAAAAAACAAAAAACTTTAGTTACATAATTATTCTTTAAAAAAGTTTTTCAAATTTCTGTACCCCAATAATCTTCATGTCAACCCTGGAGAGGTCCCGAACCCTAATTTGAGAAGCCCTGATCAATCATATTTTTGCATTCAGCCTAAACAAATGGAAAGCTACAGAACATAGGCCTTTATTGCAGCCACATCTATCTGTGCCTCTCTGATGCAGACCCCTGAGGAAGTTCAAAATGAAGGCTAGGCAACTTACCAAGCCTGCAGAGCACAAATCGGATCAATCTCAGTGACCATGACAACACAGCCCATTCCTTTCAAGGCCTGGGCACAACCTTTTCCGACCTGCAATAGAAGAAGACATCACATTAAGTCAGGCAAAGACGAATCAGAAATCCAAGTTGAAAGAACAAAGAATTCATTTGAATACAGGCTGTTCCTTCAGCTTTGTCTAAACAATTCATGAATAGGTTGTTAATGCAATACATACATATGTACATTATATACACACACACCATACATAATATGCATTGCTATACAAACTGACCAATCATGCACACAAAACAGACTCATTGTTTTCTGGTTTGAAGATTATTTCCCATGATGCTCTTGCCGTCCACACCAAGCCTCGATCAAACCGACGTTGTGTTCAAAGTTCGATGGATGAAGTCTGGGTGCTGGATTCGAAGTGTCAACAAAAATCGAAGGCAGATGTACAATAATAACAGTTAAGTTAAGACTGCTGGAAACAGGAACATGTGATGCTGCTACAAACAATAACAAAGCATTTATTCGAAGATCAAGTTGATATAGTGTCTTCTGTCTGATATGGGAGATAATGCAATCAGTATTGCCAATTTAGCACGTTTCACACTAGATTTAGTTTTGGCATTGCAAAAAGCGCTAAATTAGTGCGTTTGCACCTAAAACATTTTGGCTATTTTCTGGCTACTTTTGATCATTTTTAGCATCTTTTGGTGGTTTATGGCAATTTTTAAAAAATTTAGTGCTTTTTGGCAGTCAAACTAGCGTGAACATATTTTTTGAGTTAGCAACACTGAATGCAATACAGCGATTCTAAAATCTGCCTCAGGTCAGGATTATTGCTTTCCTTATGAGGCGGAGAAGAAGATCTTTGCAGTCCGATACTGGTAGCCTCGCAGGGGGTAGAAGACCCCAAGCTTTTTTTTTTCACTCTATAGTCTAGTTTTCAGTGGAACTTCTGCTTTCTCTGTCTCAGATATCAAAATCACAAGGGTTTGCAAGGCAGGTTGTTCCAAAACTGATTAAAATGCAGAAAGCCAGTTCTTTTATGGTTAATCCTCAATTCAGGGGTTGGGTTTGACGGACACAGGGGAGACATTTAACTTACAGCAGCTTCACTCGATCAGCAACCTCCCTTCTCCCGATCAACAACCTCAAGGCACACCTGTTGCCAATATGTCAACAGGATTTCTGATCAAAAGGCCTCGTGAGGACAACACTGTCCAATATCGGGTCGTCAAGTGTGACCTCAGCTCAGAACATCTCTCCGACTCGGAAACCAACCTGTCAACAACTTCTCCCTTCCACCATCTGGCCTTTCTCAATTCTCTTTTGGCCAATATTTCTGATAAACAACTTTCGTTTCCACTTCAAGCCTCAAACAAAACTACTTATACAATGTAATTGTTATGTATTTGTAAAATCTAGCATAACCATAGTATCACATCACCATTTCAAAAGCAAAATCTGAATTCCAAACCCCAAAACAATATACCCATATCACATGGAGATATCACAAGACAGCATATTATATTAGAGAGAAAACAGTCTATTAGGAAATTCAAATGGCAATAGGCAGGCCATGTTGCAAGAATGTCAGACAACTGCTGGACATCACGACTCAAACAACGTGGATCCCTAGAGATCATATGCAAAATTGTGGCTGGCAGAAAATAAGATGGCATGACGACGTTCTGGAGATATTGGCAGCACGATTGAGGGGTCTGTCAAATCTTGGGGAAGGTCTATGTTCAATGACGGACGTTGAAAGGCTGATGATGATAATAATGAGATTTAAGGATTTTTATAAAACTTTTGCATATTGTTTAATAGAGGTTTTCATGGCTTTTTTATTGTATTTTTTTTTTAAATCACACTAATTGTACTCTCAAAAAAATCAAATCAAAATTCTTGAACTTGGATTTCCCATCCTTTTCTTTTAATTGCATTAAAAAATATATCATCATATTTTTATAAACCAAGTCTACCGTCTTCCTTTTTCTCAAAGTCCAAGATGGACTTGTTTTGGCTTTGTTGATTCAACAAGTCCATCTTGGATATTTTTTATTGCATCAGATACATTGTGCCGTGGCAGAGAATGAAGAGTGGGTGATAATTAGAGCTGACAGACTTTTCTTAACAGGAAAATTGGTCTTGTGTTTGTCCCAAGCCTAGGTGATCTCTCTCTGCCTTCTGAAGGCGAGGCTTTTATGATGTTCGAACGCCCACATTGGTTTTCCAACCCACCACCTGCAGTTCAGGGTTTAGTCGATATCCTGTTTATGACATTTGAACACCTGTTGTGTCTGTTCTGGTCGCAGACACCTGCAGCTTGGGGTTTTGATTAATATTCTGTTTATGACTGTCAACACCTGTGGGGGTCAAATCTGTGACACCCGCCCACGGCTGTCTAAATATATAACATTTCTACATTGTCTATCCAGGGTGTTAACCAGTGTTCTCACTAGCCGTTTAACGGCTAATTCAAAATAGAAACATAATTCCAATTTCCCAATAGAGCTAAGCTCTGTTTTGATCATCTTTGGTCATTTGTGGTTGTTTTTTTTAAATACAATAATGTCAACCTTAGAAAACTTCCCTATCCTATAGAAAAGGTGTGGAAATCAAATTCCCGACTAACATCCTGCTACCATTTTATTGGTTGACCATCCTTCCAATGATGTCTGTGGCTGTACAGAGCTTTGCATAGCAACCTGTGTGAATGTTTTTTTTTTTCAAGTGGGATGGTCATTGCACAGAGACGACCACATTCTCACGGCCTCCAAGATCGTTTTCCAGTTGTATGATGAGACATCACAATTGGTGGCCTTTTTGGTTGAAGGAGTTTCCAAAAAGGAGGTAGCATTTATCACCAGTCTGCCTTAGGGGCTCTACTCCTGGGTTTTTTTCTCTGTCAGGGTAACACTTCTCTTAGTTGGACTGCCATACATGGCCAAAGGGCCCCAGCTGCCTATCATTTAGGCAGATTAAAGAAATAAAACTTACCTCTCCGTAACCACAAATCAGGACTTGCTTCCCACCAAACATCACATCTGTAGTTCTTTTCAGGCTGGAAGGTAAGAAAAAACTCATAAAGAACAAATAAATATAACAAAGAAAATAAAAACAGGTCTGGTTAGTCTCTCAATAGATGATTATTGTTTAGCAGCATATCAACCCTTGATGGGTCATCTAATGCCAAAATCAGTTTAAAATTCCAAAAGTTGGAGGTTTTTGGGGTTTTTAAAAAAAATCTTTTGATTTTAGTGAAAGGTTCCTTTTTTTTTTTTAAATAGAGTCTTGCGACTTTGGTGGAAGAACAGGTGGCCTCTGTTTGGGCGGGGTCTTACCCCTCTGCAGGGGATGCATTCTGCATATTCTAGGCCCCAGCCGACAGGGCCATAGTCATTCAATAGAAATCGTTGTATGACCAACATCTTTTGTCAGTGTGTCATGTTGGGGGTGATCAATTAAAAAATTGGAAAAGAGGGTGATCAATAAGTTACTTCTCTTGCCTTTTGATGAATCACTAAAAAGTCAGAAAAACAAGCATGAATGCTGCTGGACACGAACTAAGGGACAAATTTAGCATAAAAATACATTGTAAATTGAACCCCCCCTCCCTAATTAGGGGGGAATTTGCAAGTTAGTAAGTAAATGTTTAAATTTTCAGCCTTTTATGCCCCATTGGTGTGGCCTGTACGCACAAGACGTACATACATAGCCAACCAGAATCATTTAAAAACTGAAGAAACCTATGTTGTCAGTTTCTAAAATATTAACTAACATTGCAAGAGAAACTAAGAGGGTCGGTAAAATTTGCTACCATTACGAAAACCCTTTCAATCTTGGAGGTGTTTTTTTGTGCCCCAAACTTAAAACCTGGACATGAGCTTGTTTTCTTTCTTTCTTTCTGAAGAAAATGTTTTTTGAAAATATCTTTTTAATAGTATTAAGACGCTTTCCAAAACATGCAAAAAAACTACATCTATTTCCATCGGGGCTTCTGTCAACCAAGAAAATAAAGTAACAAAAAGTAGGTATTTGATCTTGAACAATAACACTAACATATAACTAATGCTTAGTTTGAAAAATTGCTGACATAATGAAAATATTCATTCCTAACTTTACAGAGAGTAAAAGAAACTTACGCATCCAAAATGGATTCCCTACAGCTATACAGATTGTCGAATTTTGTCTGAAAAAGAGAGAAGAAAAAATCTTATATCATTATACAGATCAAATTTTGTTAAAAGATTTACAATTAAAAGGAGATATCAACTTGAACACTGTCAAGTCAGACCAAAGTTTGCTTCCAAAATAGTTCAATGAGAAGCTGCTGAGGTAAACTGTTCAGATATTTTATCTATTCAGGAAACTCCCTTCTTTTCAGAGCAAAGGACAGCGATTGATGAATTTTAGAGTTCATCCAGGGATGACTGGATGAACTCTAAAATTCATCAATCGCTTGTAAGTGTCAGTGGAACTCTTCAATGAATAGCATAACAAATCTGGAACTCTTCTGTGAATTGAATTAACAATCTTTTTTTAAAAAAATCACCAAATTGGAAAAGGGAGATAATTTTAATCACAAGTTATTTCCCTTGAAATTGACATTCTATTTTCTTTGTATGAATTTAAGAGTTAACAAAGCCAATACAATTTAGGATAGAAGCAATGAGATAGGGTAATTGATTGTAAAGTATAGAATTGGAAATAAAGATTGCAGATCAAAGGAGACTTCAGAAATTACAATATGAGCATGAGAAAGACAATAACTAATATACTAATGTTGAAGTTGCATATGCTATTTAGTTATATGAGAGTGCCTTTATGAATATGACTCATGGGCACAGGAGTTTCAGCTATATAACACCCAGACTTTGGAATCAATTACCCTATGATATCCGGATCATAATGTTGGAATCATAGTAGCAAACTTGATATCTGAATACATCTGAATACATCTGCAACAAGTGGTGAGAGAAAGGTAACAATATACACTGACCGTGGGAAACTCTTAAGACAAAAGATGGTTTGAATGTGGTGTGGTCAGCAATGATTAGCCAAAAGTTTTGGGGTGGCTAGTCTTTTTAGCAGATTCAGGAGGAACAATCTGCTTACTTAGTATGCTCAGATAGAGTAATGGTTAGCACATCTGCCTCACACGCAGAAGGCTCTGGGTTTGATTCCAGGTATGAGCGAAGGGTTTGGAAAACTCTTCATTAGGTCAAATTTTCCTGTCCACTGAGCAGCTAAGATAAGATCACTACGCAGACGCATGCAATGGAAACTGGGACTTTGTCACTGGGTGTATACTCCATTGGGCGTTGTCTCTTAAGAGACAGGATGCTTTACCTTTACTCTGCTTACTCTTTGTTTGCTGACAGGGATTAATTTGATTGGTTATAAAATTGTATATTAATATTAAATTAAGTTCCTTGAACTTGTCTTTATGTATATGACTCATGGGCGCAGGAGTGTCAGCTATATAGAACCCAGATTTTGGAATCAATTACCATATGATATCTGGAACATACATACATTAGCAAGCTTTAAATCAAAAATAAAAACTTTCTTGTTTTGAGACTTTCATAATTATATGAACTCAGTAAATAAATACACTAACTGTAGATCCTGCCCTGTGTTTTGTAAAAAAAAAACTTTATTGACAAGTTGAACTTTCTTCTCACTCTTCTTTAATAGGCCTTATATTTTTTTAGTGCAAATGATTGCACATGTTTTCAAGCACTTTTGTATTGAGGTTCCCGAGAAAGGGCACTTTCTATAAATGCATATATTATTATTAAATAAGGTTCCTAAACAAGGGAGATAATTGGTCACTACAAGATTATGAATTTTAGTTTGTATCCTAAAGTTACACAAATTAAAAAAATAAGACATCTTTTCTATTCTGTGATTAAGGCTAAAATAGGAATTCTCCACAAGGGATTACCCAACCATGGGCCTAAATCTGAAGAAATGTGTGTGCATGTATACACAGCGATTACTCGACAACTAGACATTGTGCAAAGTTAATATTTGCCAGATATATTAGTCAGTACCCAAGGCAGTGCAGTGTCAAGTTTGAAGTTTTTTGGATAAGCAGTTCTTGAGAAATCTAATAAAAAAATACAGATTATAGATCTTTTATCTAAAATTATAGATATAAATTTAGATATAAAATATCTAAATTGGCAACACTGAAGAGAAGTAACTGAAATACTTCAAAGCAGCAGTTTCGTACGACAATGGAAAATTCTTTTACATGACAATTATGGCAGGCTGCTCAACACACCATAAAGTCTGACCTTTTCCAAACATGCACCTTTGGAATGGGAACTGCCCTAGTTCAGTTTAAAAAAGAAAAAAAAAAATGACAAACTTACCTTAGTAACAGAATCGTTTACATTCATAGCTGGAACAGTCAATTTTTTTGATTTTGATAATTGATACAGACGGTGTACACCAGTGACACTCTCTTCTACAATGCCTTTGATGCTGCTAAACATGGCCGGGTACTTCTTCAGCATTAAGTGGGTGGCATCTCCACCATCATCCAAGATCTTAAAAGGAGCAAAAGTTCTGGTTCAGTCCAAGATAAATAATTTAAATAAAAAATGTATGAATTACTGAGAGGGTTTCTTTTCTATTTTAATTATTATTCAATTAGACATAACATTTACAATACAAGAGCTTAAGATATATAATTTCATTCTGGTGAATTGACATCAGACCTTAAGATAAATATAATTTCATTCTGGTGAACCAACATCTGACCATAAGATAATGGTCTATATTGAGTCATAGACCACAAAACATCATTTGCTTTTATAGTGGTACTGTAAAGCTTAGAATAATGTTTTCTTGTTGTCTTTTTAATAAAAGATAAGACTGACACGAGTTCTTACCAGCATCCTAAGTTACTATCAGTTCACAGATATGAAACAAATGGTTTTCAGTCACAGTTTTAGGTGTATGCATGTATGTGTACGTAATTGCCAGATCTACAAACCATGTTTGGTTGCCAATGTTCATTGTTGATGCATTTATCAATGCTCCACCAGAAGTCTTCTTCATTCTCGCCTTTCCAAGCAAACATCGGGTAGCCACCTTCAGCCAACGCAGCAGCAACTTCATTCTGAAATGGAAAGACAAGACAAACTAGCATTCCAAGGGAAATTATGAATCCCAGCCACCCATATATGCTGTGTTGGGGGTAATCAATAAAAGAATTGGGCTGTGATTACTAAAAAAGGTTGGAATTTAAAAAAACAAAAAACAAGCAGGCACAAACTGGTGACCAATTTAGCGTAAACTTACATTGCATACTGGACAGTCGACTTGCTAAGACGAGTTATCTATGTCCGTGGCAGTGAACAGGTTGAAGGTGATTGAATGCTGAATGGCCAGCAATGTCCACGGACACTCAACAATTTAATTGACATTAGTAGCCACTTATTACAAGACAACTAATTAACTGACCTATACTAGTCATTAACCATTAAATAATTTATACCAACAACCACTTAGTAGCCACTTTTTAACCATTGGCCTTTAGATGAGTGACCAATAACCATTTATTTATCATTTAATTATTTAATCCTCTTCACCCCAGCTGGAACATAAGGCTGCAAGGATACCCGGCCACTGAACCTAGCCTTGTGCTTTCTTCTCGTCTGTGCTTTGCTCCATGTGAGACCCATTGCTTCCAAGTCCGTGATCACTGTCCTCCACCAGGTGGTCTTTGACCCGACTCTCTTTATCTTCCTAGTTGGGGTCCATCTTAAAGCAACTTTAGGTATTCTTTCATTGGACATCCTCCGGACATGACCAAGTCATCATAATCTATGTTTCTTTATCTCAAGGGACATATTTCTACTGTCTGTACTCATCATCCAACCTAAATAAATATTAGTTTCTTGTTACTGAAACTGCAACAATACTACCGTTCATTTATTACTATATAGAAAACGTCACCATGGGTCAGTTACTAAATAAGTATTACAGGTTTGTAAATCTACTATGAAGCAACTGACCACCTAGTTTTAACAAATATAGAGCTTTGACTGACATACTAACCAGTGTGTCAGTGAGTTTTATACACTAGATATACTAAGCAGTAATTCACTGACCAAAATTTAGCTGCTGATTGACCCAAGTCAATAATGATGTAAAGTAGACAGGTCACTTAGCATTTGGCGATTGTCCAGTATAGAAATTAACACAGTTTGGCCCCATGCCACTGATCATTTGTTAGGTGGCAAAATGATGAGGCCAACAGGAAATGGAACAGTGCTGATCGACCATTTGACCAGTAGATTACAAGAAATTTGACCAATGAATACAAACAACTTTCTATCTTTCACATGGTGACTCTCATAGGGTCCTCTCCAGCTTGAACGTGAGGCTGTGAACTGGAGACAATTTAGGAATATGGAGTGACCTCACTGACTTACAAAAAAAAAGCAAGCATCTGCGATATATTTGTGTTTGTTCAGTAGAGCTAACGCAACATCATCAGAGAGAAGCGTGGAGGATTTCAAAAAGGAAGACAGTGTCGATATCTTACTGCAAAAACTTGACGGCCTGTTTTTACCCGATCAAAGTAAGAGGCAGTTCACTGCCCAAGCAGAAGATTGCTTAACTTTGAGGAGCAAATGGAGAGTAATTTTTCAATGTTCATTAATGTATAATGTTTCTGATCCATTGGCCAGTTAACCATTAACCTTTTAGCACTATGCATTTGTTTTCAAGGGTGTCAAGATTTTGTGCACTTAGTAACTTTAAAAGCCTGTTAACTTATGTGTCTGTTCATATATGACTGAAATGAAATTGACATGATAACACAACAACGAAATTCAGACAAACTATTGTTCAGCAATGTGTGTTGCTTGCGATGGCAGGACAGACATTTTGGTCAATGGCGAATGAATTCAAGTGGCCTACAGATTGCTGAAGGCTCTATATTCAAGCCGATTTTCCAATGGGATATTTCCAACCAGGGCTGAGGGAGATGAGAGATACTGGTCAAGCTTATCTTACCATAATTACTGCCAAGGCAATACCAAAAGCCAATGTATCCTGTTAAATACGACTACTGAATATAAATTGCACATTCATCTGGAGAGATCAAATGTTACAAGGTATTATTTCTTATTCACTTCAAACAGGCACTTATTGTTAAGTGTCTGTTTGAAGTGAACAAGAAATTCTATTTCAACTGAAGATGATTACTGCAACTTTTGTACTTTACATATAATAAATAGATTTGTAAATATATAAGACTTATCAGTTTAGCTCTGTTGGTAAGAGAGCCTCCTAGGCAAATGTTAATTTTATATATTGGTTTGATTTAATGTGATGTGATGTGATGCAATAGACAAACAGTGAAAAGTTTACTCCTCTAAATTAGGTGCGGATTGTTCTTGTTATGGGGGTGTGGGGGAGAAATAAAGTAAACTATAACTAATTTGAGTTTGACAAACAATGATCTACACTTATTATGATAATCAGGATGTTGAAAATGGCCTAAACAGCCGTAATATGTACATCCATCAGAAGACATACATCAATACAAAAGGCTAACTATATTCATTAGAATTTAAAGATTTTTTAAGAATTTTGAAGTTTTACAACTTTAATATTTTAATAACATCTAGAACACTGAAACTGAAAGTGTTTTTCATTTTCATAGTTTATTGTTACACAGGTTTCAACAATGTATTTCTATACCAACACAGAATATAAATTATCACCCATAAATAAGTACACCCCTATCACTTTTTAATAGGAAGTTAATTTTCTTCTAAACCAAACATAGCAGGATTGTATTATTTCTAGTGGAACATTATACAATCAAAGCGGATATTCATCATCACCAGCCGCCGTTATAGGTCCACTGCTGGACAAAGGCCTTTCCTATCTCCTTCCATGACGACCTAGATTGTGCTAACCTCTTACCGGCAAACTTTTCTATCTCCTCTCTCCATCTTGTATCTGGTCTTTTTCTACTGCTTTTACTATCCCATGGGTACCAGTCAGTTAGTCTTTTCCCCCCATCTATTGTCATTTCTTCTCTATTTTTGCTGCTTAATTATTTGTATAATATCCTTCACTCTAGTCCTCCCTCTGATCCATGTTGATCTTTTTCTATCTCTTAGAGTTATCCCTAGCATTGCTCTTTCCATGGCTCTGTGCTATTCTAAGTTGGTTTTCAGCTTGTTTTGTTAATTTCCATGTTTGACATCCATATGCCATGGCTGGTATTATGCAACCGTTGTATACTTTATGCTTTAAGCACATTGGCAAGGTGCTCTTCAAAATGTCTATTCATACCGAATGCTTTCCAACCTGTTATGCGTCGTTTTTTTAAACCAAACTCTCCAGCATTGAAACTGTTGCCAAAAATATTTTCTCGTAGTGTTGTACTCATCTTTGGACAGCAACATATTCATATTTTTAGCAATAGAGTTTCAATTCTGTAGAGTTTGGTCATAAATAATACCTGATAATATCTGTTTTGATTATGTAATGTTCCATTAGAAATATTAAAATCCTGCTATGTTTGGTTTAGAAGAAAATTATACTGATAAGGGTGTACTTATTTATGGGCGGTACTGTAAGTGCAGCAATAAAATTTGGTGCTGCAGAAAAGTAAATTGTTGAAATAATCAAGTGTATAATCAACTTTTATTTAATTAATTCTGAAACATCACATGATCAACAAATGGAATAATGGAATCTTCTTAGCCATTCTCCCACATTCCAGTCTGTTCTTAGCAGTCTAAGCACTTTGTGTTCTTAATACATACCTAATGGCAGGATTTGAACTTATAAAATCAAAATGTCACAATACTTATGTTTTTCTCTGTCAAGGTTCATGGAAAAAAACAAGTTAGATATGTTTTGAACACACAATAACACTAACCATTTTAGAGGAAATAATATACAAGTTTTTTTCTTTATCATCACAAATTATCACGGTTGTTGTGAGGGCAAAAAAATACGAACTAAGCAGACATCAAATCTAATAGAAAAACTTTTCAGTCATTTTTTTTTTAACGGTATCAACATTTTTACTGCTACTTGTATTTTTGTTCTTACAATTTCGAAACAAAACAAAAAAATCAGTGCGCTCTTGACTATATGGTAAAATGAATACATATAGTTTAAATAGCTGATGGAGTGTTTAATTTTATTCCACTTTTGGATTTTTTACACTCTGTTTCTATTAGATTTAATAATAGTATTAGTATTTTGTTGTAACTGACCGAGTGTCCTCACAACAACCATGCTAATTTGGGACGCTAAACTATGAAATCGCTTTTTCTTTTTAAGATTGTTTAGAAATTTGTTACTGCCTGTTAAAATGAATAATTCTGCTTCACGAAAAGAATAGGTATTCAAAAGATAGAAATGAATAGATATTTTATTGTGAGAAAAGGTTTATATCATTTATAAATAGTTTAACACCTGATGTATTGCTTGCTTTTTGCATCATAATAAAATGAATGATTTTTCTCACCCTGGTTGAACCAAGAACATCTTCAGTCAGAATATAGAAAAACAAAATATTGGTTTTCTATAACATTGAAAATAGCCTGACAAACCAAAATATATCTGTTCAATCAATAAATAGGTCAAGGAGAACAGTTGAATGTTGTAAATTTAAAGTCTTTATTTTAGGTTTCCTATACTAATATAATCCATGAAGTAGCAAGCAAAATTTCTTTTGACATTATAGGTTTTTTTAAAAATAACAAATTATACTAAAAATACAGTATATTGGTAAGGGTTCTAATTCCTTGAAAAGAACTAACTAGACTCAATTGTGTATCACCTGACCTCATGTTTTTCTGAGAATAAATAATCCTGGAGAGCTGGTTAATATAGGCCATTTGGCAAACAAGTTCATTATCAATAATTTTCGATAACTATTTAGCTTCATTTTAGGTTTTTAGTTGTTTTTTTTATCACAACTTAACTCAGGGCCGATTGTAAGTAAAGAATAAGCTCTCGGTGAGACTCAAACTCAGGTCCCTCTTTGCCAGAGAGAAGCTAGGTTTAATGCACCTGATGCTATACCAACTTAGCTATGGGAGCTTCACTGGCTCACAGAAGTCCAAAACCAACCTTTAAACCTACTCTCTACCCCGATATCCCCTGTGCCATGTTTTGGTTTCTGTATTGGTAGTATCAGTAAAGCAACTATTTTTTTCAATTAGATGAAGCATTGTAAACTATTATTATTAAAAAAATTATAAAAATGGTTTACAATACTTCATCTAATAAAAAAATGGTAAAGATCTACATCCGTTAAGTGGGGAAAAAAAATGGAAACCATTTCTTTTTCGCCGGTAATTTGTTAGACACTAACAACCTGGAAGTTGTTAGTTTTTAGGAAAAAAAATATTTTTTAAAAGTTTTACGAGGGTGGTTCTATTTACAATGTAACTGTATGGTAAACTGGACCGTTACTTTCAGTCTGTTAACTAGGTTTCTTTGATATTTTAATGACGATTTTCCTGTGCTTTCGTTAATGTTTTTTGGCGGGAGGCTACGCACAGAAAAATCGTCATTAAAATATCAAATAAGCCTCACAAGGGAAGTAAACGAATACCTTGAAACCTCACTTCCATACAACGGAAAGTAATGGTCCTGTTTACCATACAGTTATATTGTAAATAGAACCCCCTTCGTAAAACCATGAAAAATCTTTTTAAATTAACTTCTAGGAAGATTGTTAGGGTCTAATGGATTAAAAGCAGAAAAATTACAGGCGAAAAATTTTTTTACATTTTTTTCTACTTGGTTAACGAATGCAGATCTTTACCAAAAAATTTAAAGAAATATTCTTTATTCTCGTTTTATAATCCTACAGACAAAATTCATAAATTTATTCTTGTCTTCATCTCTAGTGAACCCCATGAGAAAAAGAAATCACCTTGATTAGCTGAGGAAACAAAATGAAAATGAAAATATATTTATACGGCTGGTTTTCCATGAAAAAAAAAAAAGAAAATCACTTTGATTATCTAAGAAAACAAAACTAACTAATCTTTATTTTCTTAAGTGTTTGTGATCAGTGCAAGCAGCTAGAAGACGCTATAAGAAAATATTTCCTCATTCCATTGACAAACAGAAGTCATGGCGATTTGGCAAACACTACAGATCTGACTGCAGCAAAAACACGCACAAAACAGGAAAAAAAACAAACCCCACACACTGTTCTATTCACTCTTCCTTTTGTGTGCCAACAGCACTGAATGCCAGCAGAAAAAACAATCAGCATTGCTACAAGGTCATTACACAATATACATACGAGTGGCCGCGCATGATAAGTGCCCAATGCACCATTTTTAAAAAGTTGATATTTCCGTTATTTTTGGAGCTAACAATGCTCAGTTTATCTTTTATATTGAAGCTTGAACAGTCAGCATCAGGATTCATTAAGTGTTCAAGCTTTAAAATAAAATAAAAACTGAGCATTGTAGCTCTAAAAATAAAAAAAACAAGTCTCAATAAAAACTGTAGCAGTGTTGGGGGTGATCAATTAAAAAATTGAAAAAAGGGGTGATCAATGAATAAGTTACTTCTCTCACATTTTGTTGAGCAGTGATCACTAAAAAAAGTCTGAATTTTCAAAAAAACAAGCATAAACGCTGCTGGACACAAACTAGTGGCCAATTTAGCATGAACTTACATTGAAAAATTGAAACCCTGACTAAAAACCTATTTAGGGGGGGAATTTAAAAATAACAAAACGTTTTTTCTGGACATAATAAGGAGTAAGGTGTAAGTCATTTTTAGTCATAGTTGTTTTGATATAAAATTATGATTAGCTAATTATAATTTTATGTCAAAACACCTATGACTAAAAATAAAAACATC
>VCCN01006982.1:1276708-1299170 GCA_006491835.1 Architeuthis dux | reverse complement strand
TCATCAGGGTAAATGCTACTATATAATGCTGCTGATATTTTTGGTACCGTTAACGTTAATGTTGTATAGATGAAAGCGTACGTCCCTGCCACCACCAACAGGTCAAAGCAATGAGGCAGAGAGTAACGGTAAGGGTACCAAAAATATCAGCATTGTATAGTAGCATTTACCCTGATGATGTGAACATGTTTCATGAAATACATGTATCGGAAAACTTATATACACACACACACACACACACCTGCTGAAAACAGCTTTTAAATCCAAATCAATTTATAAATATACGTTAAATATTGAAAAGCAGAAATGCATTTGCTTGTTCTGTTTCCACCTGCTGAAAGGCTTGCTTGCCCTTTTTTTCTTCTGTTATCAGAATAAAAACAACCAAAACTAAGCAAGATTGATAGTTGCCATGTGTATATCTTTATGATAAACACAGAAACGTTCCACACATCTACGACAACACAATACACCACACCAGTCAGCTTTGCACTAATTCAAATGCTTTTGTTGAAGCAGTCTTGATCTTACACATGCACAAGCATAAATTTAACACCCACTGGAAAAAAACCAAAGAACAGTTAAATGCACACAGAAACTTCAGTGACGTACGTACAAAAACCCAGAATAGATTAGACTTGAGTTACGTGCCATGTACAACTTTGATTCTCGAAGCACAGGTTTAGACACTCAATGCTACTGAAAGGTCCATTAATCATTTATAAATTTCAGATGTCAATTAACCTTTAGCATTTGGTAGGCAGCTTGACTTCATTTGCTGAGCAAAGAGTTCAGCCTGCCACTGCAGGCGATTCCATTGCTGAATGATAGTGTGTTTGAACTTCGCGATTGTGTTGTCATGTCAATTTCAGTCGTACAAGAAGTTACAGGCTTTTAAAGCTACTGAGTGCACAAAATCTTGGCACCCTTGAAAATTGAGAATGGAGAGTGCTAAAAGGTTAATGGTCAACTGGCCAATGGAGCAGAAACATTATACATTAATGAACATTGAAAAATTACTCCAACCAACATCTCAAATGCCTATATCACTGTGCAACGCAATTTTTGTTCCTGGGTAGTGAGTGTTATTTTCTGATTGCCTATGTGTCAAAAGTATAGAAAATGGCAATTATTCCCTTCAAACTTTGCTTTTGCGACGAGGATATTGATATCTAGACTCAACTAAAATTCCAATCCAGAAACAG
The DNA here is from genome assembly GCA_006491835.1 of Architeuthis dux. Taxonomy (NCBI): domain Eukaryota; kingdom Metazoa; phylum Mollusca; class Cephalopoda; order Oegopsida; family Architeuthidae; genus Architeuthis; species Architeuthis dux. The sequence continues at coordinate 1,297,965 of VCCN01006982.1, read as the reverse complement.
TTGATAATTCTATAATCTGTTGACGATAGCAATTGAAATATTGCAAAGTAAGTAAAATAAACTAGCATTCCAAGGGAAATTATGAATCACTGCCACCCATACATGCTGTGTTGGGGGTGATCAACTAAAAAGTTGGAAATGGGCGATCAATGAATAAGTTACTTCTCTCGTGTTTTGATGGGCTGTGATCTCTAAAAAAAGGTCTGAATTTTAAAAAAAAACAAGAGGGCACAAACTAGTGACCAATTTAGCTTATATTGCATCATTAGAATAGAAAGTTGTTTTGGGGGTGTTCTTTTGGTGATAAAAATTCTGAGTTAACATTCTTCTCGAAGCATTAAGTGCATTTTGCACAATGACAGGAGAATATTGCAATCTCCGCCTGAAGAGCCTGTTGACAGTTACATCCCCTAGCTCCTGGGGCAGCGAATTCCACTCCGCAGTCAATCTGCAATAAAACTAAGCACTGCGCAACAACGTTCTGCAAGAGGGCAGGGTATTTGTTTATCATTTGGAGCACGTGGTCTTTGGTATTGGAAAAAACGTTTATATGTATTGTGTATTTTGCCTAATTCATGGCCTTATTATTGTATTTACAGTTTTCCACGTTCAAATGTAAACGTTATGTATGTCGATTTATGATGTTAACCATTTATGTGTATTTGGCCTAATTCGCGGCTTTATTATTGTATTTACAGTTTTCACGTTGTACTGAATGTAAAGTTGTACTGAACATAATCTTGTACTAAGAACGTTGTAATAAAGATAGTTTATGTACACCAGTAAAAAGCATTAAACCCTTTCCTTCACCACGTACGAGCCGGGCTGTAGTTACAATATGCTATTTGCTCATCAACTGTATATGATATGTATATTTGTTTAATTAATATACCAGTATCTGTTTCATTTATACTAGCTGAAATACCCACCCTAGGGGAAGTCCCATCTAGTTATTGCAGACGGCCTAAATGGGGCCTTTGGCATTAATAAGAGATCAAAACTGCACCATTCCGGCTACTTAAGGGCCATATACAGATAAACGGAATCAGAGTTAGTATTATATAGATAGATACATGGAAATCAGATCGACTTGCGACTTTGAAAGGTTATTTACTTTCTAAATAGAGTCTTGCGACTTTGGTGAAAGGTTATTTTTTAACTAGAGTCTTGCGACTATTGGATTGTCTGTGTTGATAATTTTGTGCAACATTCCTAATTTGTTCAGAGTGAATCTTTCCTCTAGAGTTGATTACAATACTGGCTAAATGTAGATCAAGTATGTAAGGAAATATTTTTAATTGCTTACTTTGTTGTTTTAGTACATGGTGAGCATAGGCAGGAACATTTTTTGTTGAGAAGAGAATGATACTTACTTGGGTCGAGTAGATATTGCAGGCAGCCCATCTCACCGAAGCACCGAGTGCCGCCAATGTCTCAATGAGCACCTGTAAATATATAGATAGGTGTACAAATAAATAAATCATGTTGACATATCTGTATTATCATTCTTTCTCTATGGTGGGGGAGGAGCAGCTTTTTACTGCTACTGCCTGTGTAGTTGTAAGAGGGTAGTTTCCCCAAGTGCCCATACCCCCAATCTCTTTTCCATCAATCATTGTGGCATGTCAGTGACAAGTCATTATGTCTAGATATCTGGTGATGAAACAATGCAAAGAAAGGTGAATTCACGCCCATCCCAAGGGCATTAGAGTCAAGTGAACATAAATAACCTCAGATGAAATTTGAACTGATTGTTTTCTATGTTGCTAACCATTCAACCACCCCACACCTATCTCTGACTGCATAAAATATGCACAGAGATCGATATGAACAAACTGATATAGATATATGTACACAGCAATAAAAATGCATCCAACTTTATCTTTTTATATATATGTAAATACACACACACAGAGGCAGGCAGGCAGTCCTTGAGATTCGTCCCTTTGACTTTCATACACTTCGCACCCTATAAACACCCCTAATTCAATTTGGACATTCATACATTTTTTTACTGAACTGCATTATACCTAGGTAATTTATGCTTTTATTTCTTCATTTTCCACCTAATTTTTAAGAGCAGAATATGTATCATAAAATGCTCAAATAATAATATATTGTATGGAAACATTGCTTTTATTTATTGCAGGTTTGCCTAAAATAGGCTAGAGAATCATTTATTTACGAAAATTAATAAACAGAAAATCATATAGGTAGATCAAAATACACAGGAGAGTGCAATATTCTATGAGACTTATTCTATGAGAATTATTAAATCATTTTTATTGTTTAAAATACATACTTTAAATAATATTTTCTAGGTTTTTATGGGTTTGTTAAAGGTGTTGCTTTCATGTCTTTCTGGATGTTTGTAAACAAACTGATGCCATTGACAGTTATTCACTGCACAGTGTGTAGCAAAATGCCGTCCAGCTGCATTTTCACTGCACTGAAGTTGTGTGCAACATGTATGTGCTAGCATGAGAATATGTATGTGTGTGTGTTAACGAGGATGTGTGTTTTTAGCTCTCAGGAAACGGAACCATCTAATTAATATGTGATTCAAGATTCGGAAATTCAACTTTCTTACAGTTTTTCAGGAATGCAACTGGTACGAAAGTAGAGGATTGCCAGTATATGGTGGGTGAAAAGAAATGCCCTATGGGAAATTCTTTTGATTCCCTGTTTAATCGCAGTGAAAAAATTCAGATATACAAAAGTTACATATAATTTCTAATAGAGAGTTAATTCTCACCCACCCTGTATATATATATATATATATATATATATATATATATATATATATATATATATATTTGTGTGTGCATATTTAGATAGAACAAATGTGTGCGAGAGAAAAGCAAGAATGATCAGTTTTAAAAAAAAGGAAATAGAATTGCATCAAACAGTTCTTTTTTAACCAAATTTCTTTTCAGAAAATGTTCACCATGAGAAAGGGGTGCATAGGTTTACATAAACCCTTCCCTAACATGGGGCAGGTTTTGATTAAAATTTGATAGTCAACATTTACCTGGCAGTTTTGAAATCCTCCAGGCCAGTGAATAACCCAATTATACAGATTCAACTAAAGAGAAGACAAAAAATGGGCATGTTGTGCAGTACCAGACCATTTGTCTGGTTTCTAGAAAACCTGCCGTTTTGAATCTGGTAGGCTTCGTAGTATTTCACAGCTTGGCATCTGTTTTAATTTTCATGGTGTAGTTAAACTGACTTCAGATGAAGATTAGTGGATTAATATTCATTAAACTGACCCTGTTTTTGAAGAGGATTCACGCACAGCCAAAGACATCATTGGAAGAATGGTCAACAGGGTTGCCAGATTTGGCCAGAAGGAGAGACAATCCAAGCTTTATCTCAGAGGCCACCCTAATAGTCAACTAACGAACAATAGCAATTAACAATGAAATGACTGGGGGTAAAAAATGGGAAGATGAGGCTCTTCCTTTAAACCTATATTTAGTTTTTATTGTTGTAGATGACCAATGTTTCTTCGCTATTCTTTGCTAAAATGAGGGTGCAGCTTTTTTGGTGCCTGCATCTTGTATGTCACCAAACACAGCATGTGTGTTTTGAGATCTTGCTCAAATCTGAGATGGATAAGAGATGACAGATTCAAATCCTGAGATTAAAGTCACAGATCTAATTCTATCAAAGTAATAACTGTCATATGGTTGCCAGATTTGACCAGAAGATGAGATAATCCAAGCTTTATCTCAGAGACTTAGCCAAAAACAGGCATTGTAATAGAATCGAATTTGGAAATCAAGCGAGTTTGAAGGCAGAGGTGTAATACCAGCCTTTGATGTTAACTCTTAACTTCATATAAAAAAAATTTTTTTAAATTAAATTTTAAATCAAGGGGAATGACTTCTGATCAGAGTTACTTCCCATGCACCTTTTGGTAATTTTAAAATTGTTTCTTTAATTCAATTTACAAAAGAGTTCCTTTTTTAAAAAAAATCCTATTCATTGAAGAGTTCTACAATGGTTATATGCAGTCTATGTAAAGACATGAAACAAAAAAATCCAAATCAAACAGGTCTGGTTAGTCACTGAACAGAAACTGTCACGTGACCATCGTCTTTAGTCAGCATGCCATGTTGGGCATGATCAATTAAAAAATTAGAGAAAAGAGCGATCAATGAATAAATTACTTCTCTCATGTTTTGTTGGGCTGTGATCACTAAAAAGTCAGAATTTTAAAAAAAAAAGTGCGAGTGCAAAACCAATTTAGAATAAACTTACATTGCAAATTGAACCCCCCGACTAAAAACCTATTTGGGGGGAATTTTTTAAAAGATTTTTTAAAAGTTGTTTCTTTTATAAGGAGTAAATGTTTAAATTTTCACCTCTCTAGTTCCATTGGTGCAGCCTGTATGCATGATGCATACATAGCCAGCCAAACCAGCTTAAAAACTGAAGACACCTGTGTTGACAGTCTTGGTTGATGGTTTCTAACAATTCAAATTACTGAGCACCCCTAACAACCAATTCTGTACAATGCACCAATTATGAAGGGTTATTGCATTCACAATTATACAGGGTTACTACCTTCACAATTAGCGGAAAGGAAAAGAGACATGAAGACTTCAAAAGGAAAGGTAAGTAGATTTCAGCTTTGTGATTGCAATTAGGAGAAATTGGATTGGGCAGTCATTTGATTAGCATCTGAAGAATCCTAATCAGTTGAGCAGCTGGAAATACAAAGAAGGCGAAAGTGGAAAAGTCAAAAAGTAGTCTTATACACACATAACTAATTACTGCATTTTTCTTTTTTACTCGGTCGTTCGGCATGAATATAAACTCATTAAAGACTTTGATGTTAACTCTTAAATTCATATAGAAAAATTAAATTTTAAATCAAGGAGAATAATTTCTGTTTAGAATTACTCCCTTGCACAAAAAAACAAAAGAAATTCATCTGAAGGTAATTTAACAAATTCTTTTTAACTCAATTCACAAACGAGTTCCATTTTAAAAAATTGTATTCATAGAACAGTTCCATTGTTTTTAGGATCGGTATGAAGCATTTCATGAATTTAAGAGACAATGTAAAGGCAATAACCTGGTAAATGGTGACGGCTTTGATCTCAATATTTTTTTCTTCTCCCATTGCGAATACTTTTTACCCTGCCATTTCTTAAATACTACTAGTTTCTCAAACATAAACAAACTCCCTGCCGTTCCTTAATACTACTAGTACTCAAACATAAACTCTCTGCATAACGTTGCATTAACGTTTGAGAACTAGTAGTATTAAGTGGCAGGGATAGTTTTTGTATTGAAATATTTCATTAATGTGTGGCAGAGATAGTTTCTTCCATAGAATGGACTGAAAGTAATGGCCCTGTTTATCATGCAGTTACATTGTAAATAGAACCCACCTTGTAAAACCTTAAAAAATATTTTTTCTAAAAGCTAACACCTTCTAGAAAAATTGTTGGGGTCTAATGGATTAAAAGCACAAACAATAATTGACGAAAAAAAATTGTTCTATTTTTTTTTCTACTTGGTTAACGAATGTAGATCTTTACCAAAAAATTTAAAGAAATATTCTTTCTCATTTTATAATCCTACAGCCAAAATTCATAAATTTATTCTTGTCTTCATCTCTAGTGAACCCCATGTGGAAAAAAAATCACCTTGATTAGCTGAGGAAACAAAATGAAAATTAAAATATATTTATACAGCTGGTTTTCCATGAAAAAAAAAAGAAAATCACTTTGATTATCTAAGAAAACAAAACTAACTAATCTTTATTTTCTTAAGTGTTTATGATCACCTTGTAGATCTTTACCCTTTTTAAAAAAAAATTCAATTCCCAAAAGAGTTCCAAGCTAGGGCACAATATTAGTATCATCCTTAAATTGACCCCTTCAACTATTTGCAGTGGGACCCCCTACTGCCCACTTGCATTCCAGCAACCCCTTTCAGTCTTCCAGCACACCCATTGGTGCAAAAATTTTAGAATCACTGTTATATGAATAAGATTGGGGTAAAGTTTGAGTTGATTTGAAAGCAAGGTTAAAAAGTATAAGAACAGGTCAGGTTAGTCATTCAATAGAAACCATCTTTTGGCAGCATACCATGTTGGGGGTGATCAATTAAAAAATTGGAAGAAGAGGCGATTAATGAGTAGGTTACTTCTCTCATCTTTTGTTGGGCTGTGATCACTAAAAAGTATAATTTTCAAAAAACAAGCGTGAATGCTGCTGGACACAAACTAAGGGACCAATTCAGCACAAACTTACATTGCAAATTGAACCCCACACTAAAAACCCAATTTGGGGGAAGAACTGTTTTTTCTAGACATAATAAGGAGTAAATGTTTAAATTTGAAGCCCTCTAGCTCCATTGCTGTGGCCTGTATGCGTGATACATACAGAACCAACTTAAAAACTGAAGAAACCTATGTTGACAGTTTTGGTTGACAGTTTCTACTACAAGAAATGTTTGATTTCAGAAAAGGTTAATTTGTTTCAAAGAGCAACTTTAATAAACATGAATTCACCACACACTCATGGTGACCTTTGACTTAAGTGTATGTGGGCCAATAGCAAATAAAAAGACAATGGAGAAGGTAACCCAGACAGAAATAAACAAACAAGTCCTAGAAACCACCTGTCAGGCTTAATTTGCGACCGGGGAGCTGATGGCAACTGGATAAGAGCAAAGAGGCAAGAAAATTGGAAGCAGTTTTCTTTTCTACAAAATTGGCAAAAATTATAGCTTCCACCAACAGTTTTATAATGAACCAAGAGATAGCAATGATAGGGGAAACTGTGTAATATGATTTTCAGTTTATGTGTTGAGACTGATGACAGGGAGACGATGTAAAATGATTTTCAGGTTTATGTGTTGAGACTGATGACAGGGAGACGATGTAACATGATTTTCAGGTTTATGTGTTGAGACTGATGACAGGGAGCCGATGTAAAATGATTTTCAGGTTTATGTGTTGAGACTGTGATGACAGGGAGACAATGTAATATGATTTTCAGGTTTATGTTTTGAGACTGATGACAGGGAGACGATGTAACATGATTTTCAGGTTTATGTGTTGAGACTGTGATGACAGGGGATACAATGCAATATGATTTTCAGGTTTATGTTTAGAGACTGTAATGACAGGGAGATGATGGAACATGATTTTCAGGTTTATGTGTCGCTGGCAGTAAATGAACAAATTTTCATGCCTTGTCATTTTGCCGTCTCGATATAAGCTGAAACCCGTTATCCAAACCAAAGTAAAGCTAGACCCTATTATCCTGCTTCAACGTAAACCCCAATTATTCTACCTTTACTTAATATTGTTCTCCTATGCAGTGGCGTAGCAAGGGCCCTCAGCACCCAAGTGCAAAGATAGCACCCGGGGTCAGATACGCTATATCCTAGAGGAGGGCATAATTATTAAATGACAGGCATATATTATATGCCAAAGGATATTTTACGCCACTTCACACCTGCGTCCGTGTGTGACTGCCCCCATTCACTCGTCTCATATTACATTAAGCTCCTACGGCCCAATTGTCCATTGCGTAGCTTGTTGAAGTCTGCAGATATGAATGCTTTGCTTCTGATTCATTTTGTAGCCCTGGAATCGATGTTTGCAGATGTATTTGCTTCTGAAGCGAACTTGTTGGCACATGAATTAAAATCCCAATGGGAACACAAACTTCCTAACAAACATGCGTTGTGTAAAAAAAGCTTTTAGCATATTAACAGTTATGCGGGCCGACGAGGCTCAATAATAACTTCCTTTGGCCTTGAGAAAGATCTTTCAAACAAAAAGGAGATTATATTAACCCTTTGAACACTGACCCCCTCACATGTACAACCCACTCACACCGACAACTAGGAGCTATACAACGTGCACTGGGTTTGATTAATATTCCCAAATCAGATGATGGACAGAGAGCCACGATTTCGGAGCACAAAAACTCATATGGGCAGACAAACAGCAAATATAACATGCACTGTGTCTGATCAATGTCTCCAGGTCAGATTAGGGTCACGATTGCAGGGCGTCGGAACGTATCAATGTTTGTAAACAAAACACACAATGTTAAACATCTCCTTGCTCATGCACTTGCAAGTATTGGAACAATAAGTGACACTACTGATTATCAAGACCAGCAGGTCCTCCCCACTTGGGAGATTGGTGCCACACAATCCTATCTCCTCTTGGCCTTGTGCCAGACTTAGCTAAGCTTGGTGAGTATTGTGAACAAATAGGAATAGCCTAACCCTGAGCAATGAAACCAAACTTGTTTAAATATGTTCAGAGTGATTTATAGGACAACACTCCTCAAATATCCACCTCTGCAGTTTCTGAAAATCCAACCCTGCTAGTGTTCGCTCATGACAGATAACAATCAGACAGGGGAGACAATGTAATATCATTTTCAGGTTTATGTGTCACTGGCTATAAATGAACCTACCTTGCAAAAATTATGAACTCAGCTAGCCGATTCCACCCGTCGTGATATTAACCAAATCTTATCTAAACCAAATTAAATCTCGGCCCTATTATCCAACCCTATTTCAAGGTAATTTCCATTACCTAACTTAACTTGAATCTTATACCTATTTGGTTGTGTCCATCTTTCTGTCATGATAACTCTGAAAATACTCAATGGATTTCAATGAAATTTTGTGGAAGTGTGGGATATGGGGTTGGGAAAAAGTGGTTACATTTTGGGGTGGATCCATAAATTCTATTTTGATTAAGAAATAATTTTCCGTTTTTTGTCCATACATTTATGTATATGCCCATGTCTGTCTACACACTATCTCCAAAAGTTCTCTATGAATTCCAATTAAATTTTATCGAAGGGTGGACAATAGGCTACGGAAAAAGAGACTAAATTTTGGGTCAGATCCATGCACAATTACTTCCCGGGTGCTTTCTAGTTCTCCTATGCAGAAGGTGTCAATTGTGTAGCTTGTGGGGGTCTGCAACAAAAATCTTATGTTGTGCAATTATTTTCCTGTAATATATCTGCGCACTGAATGTATGTAAATGTATGTGCGCACTGAATGCTTGTAAATGTATTCGCACACTGAATGCTTGTAAAAATGTATACTTGAAATTGTTCCAAGTTTATCTTGGCACAGTCTATCTCTCATGGCTAATAAAACTGTTAGCATGTTTTAATATAATACAAGTACAATTGCATTCTACTAAGTAACGTATTTAGTTAAGATTTTATTCTATGGTTTGAACTACTTTGTTCAGCGTGTTGTTCTATTAAATATAATTAAATAAATATATATCATTATTTATATACTTATAATTATCTTTACTATAATTTACCAAATGTGTGTCCATCGCCAGAGCTATGGCAACAAAATTTGGGATCCCAAGGTTTTTAGCAAGTTATTTTTGAAAGTTTTTTTAAGGGGTGGGGTCAATTTACAATGTAAATTTATGCTAAATTAGTCCCTTATGCTGTGTCCGACTGTATTACTATTTTATTATAATTCACCAAATGTCCGTCTGTCTGACTGTCAGCGCTAAACTCAAGAATAGTCAGAGATATGGCCACCAAATCTTCTGTGGTTACTAATGGCACCTGGGAGCAGTTTTTATTAAGTTAGTTTTTGAAAATCACCTCCCCCCCGTTTTTTTTGGGGGGGGGGGGGGGTATTGAATTAAGTTAGCCTTAATAAAAAGTTTTGGTCTCTAATTAGGGCCAAAGGTCCCATTTAGGCCGTAGGCGGTTATTTCAGCTGGTAAATATAATTTTTAAATAGTACAATAAACTATGAAAAGGAAAAATATTGAAAAATATTTCAGTGTTCTAGACGTTATAAAATATTAAAATTCTAAAACTTTAAAATTTAAAAAAAAACTTTAAAATTAACACCTTTAAATTTCTGATGTACAGGTTACGGATGTTTAGGACATTTTCAACATCTTAACCTTTTAGTACATTATTTTTTAGGTAAATAATCTTTTGTGCGCACATTAATTTTCTTTGTGCGATGGTTGCAAAACCTTTGTGTTCGAGTGCACGCGCACAGCTTAGAGAGAACTATTGTCTGCAGATATGAATGCTGTGCCGTTGATTAGTTTTGTAGCCGTGTCAGAAGATGAACAAAGAATATATTTGCAGTAGACATTGAATATTAAAAAAGGAAATTACATTCATGTTATTCTTGGAGATTGTCTCCATTAATTGATGTGAATCTTGCAAACAGGCCGAGGTGGATGATTTGATGTTCTCGACTTGTTCCTCAAACAAAAACAAAAAACAAAAAAAGACTAGCGTTCCAAGGGAAATTATGAATCACTGCCACCCATATATGCTGTGTTGGGGGTGATCAATTAAAAAGTTGGGCTGTGATCACTAACAAAAGGCTGAATTTTCAACAAAAAAACAAGCGGGCACAAACTGGTGACCAATTTAGTATAAGCTTACATTGAAAATTGAACTCCCACCAAAACCCTATTTTGGAGGGGAATTTTCAGAATTATTAACATTTTTTTTTCATTGAACATGACAGACTAGAATTTCCAATTAATACCAGTCTTTTCATGCTCTCAGATGGCTACAACATTTTTCATTGAACATGACAGACCAGAATTTTCAATTAATATCAGTCTTTTCATATTCTCAGATGGCTCTCAGAAGGCTACAACCCCTGTGGTAAAGTACTTCTCCTCCAGCTGAAGTGTTTTTGGCAAGTTCAACTGACATCTTCCATGACTCAAAGCGGTTGACCTTTTTTGTAGGGTTTTTGTTCGTGTGGTCAGGTTTCTGTATAGAATGTCAAGGGGAAGGCTCAACAAAGCTCTATGTGGATAGACATAGGGAAATCTTTTCTTTTGGTATGTGCACATTGCACGTGCTATATTGCAAATCCTGGTGCAGAGGTAGCCTAATGGTGTGGAAAAACTGCAGAAATAAACAGTTTGAATTCCAGCTAAAACTGGGTGATGATACCTTCACACTGTCTCTCTTGAACAAGGCATGAATCCACTTTTCCCTTGACTGTCCCATTGACAAAGACGTTGTCACTGGCATACCATGTGATTGACAGAAGAATGCAGTCATTTCAGGGATTCTTCCCTGTTGTTCATACTATGTAATCCAGTAATACTTGTGACTTGGAGAGGAGTTGGGCACTGCCAAATAACTACCCTTGCCTCAGAGAAGCCAAGAAGGAACCAATATGGCATCTGACAATCTCCTAGACCAGAGGTTGGCTAACTTTTTGGAGGTGGGCCGGATTAGAAATGGGGTGAGTCGAGTAAAAAATTAAACAATGATCATAGAAGGTCATGGAAACAGCTTGTTTTTTAACTTCTTTAATGTTTTTCCGGTAATCTTTGCTTTGACGTATATAAACCTATGGCAGTGTTTAACCAGGATACTCGTTAGTTTGGTACATCATATGCACTGTTTTCATCGTACTTTGACAAGTTCATGGTGCACAATCTGATAAAGACATGCATTTAATTTAATTACTGCATTAATTTCTGATGAATATGTTGTTTAATTATACCTTTTAGAGCCTATGTATAACTTTTGGAGCCTCTCTATGCTGGTTAAACACTGCCATAGGTTTATGTAAGTCAAAGCAAAAATTACCATTTTCCTTATAGGAGTATATACCTATATAAACTTCCATATACTATCTATCAATGAAAACTATGAAATTTCTTTTTTTAGAGATGAAATATTGCCAAATTGTGGTTCAAATTTGGTGTACATTAATAGAACAGCAGGAAAATGTAGTGTTAAAACATTTTTAGCTATAAAACATTGATTTGTCTGAGGCCAATGTAAAAATGAGACTTCTGCTCTATTTTTCGATATTGAATTTTACTGTTCAATCAAATATAGATAAGGAAAACAAAGAATTTAGGTATGCAATATCACATATTCAATGAAGTTGGCGGGCTGGATGTAATGGGGTTGCAGGCAGGATTTGGCCCTTGGCCTTGGTTTGCCTACCCCTACCCTAGATTGTTGGATCAACCTCCTATTTTTCAAGTGGGATACATTCTATATTGATGTAAGAAAGGAAAGGAATCATTTGTTGATATTGAATTTATCTTATTTTTGAAAATGGATGATAGAATTAAGTTTTAGATTCTTTTCGGTAATGGAATTAACAGGTCTGGTTAGTCACCTAATAGAAACAGTTGAGACCTATGTCTTTTGGCAGCATGCTGTGTTGGGGGTGATCAATTAAAACATTGGAAAAAGGGGAGATCAATGAATAAGTTACCCCTCTCGTGTTTTGTTGAACAGTGACCACTAAAAAAAGTCTGAAATTTCAAAAAACAAGCTTGAATGCTGCCGGACACAAACTAAGAGACCAATTTAGCATACACTTACATTACAAATTGAACCCCCCCACTAAAAATGTATGTAAGGGGAGGGAGGTTAAAAAAAAAACAATGTGTTTTCTAGACATAATAAGGAGTAAATTGGTGCAGCCTGTATGTGATACATACATAGCCAGCTAGACCAACTTGAAAACTGAAGAAACCTATGTTGACAGTTTAGGTTTCTAATAACAAGAAGTTAGTTTACTGTCTTTGAAGACAAGACAAATAAAGCATTGAATGGTTGAAAACATAGTTCAGAACTATCAGTTGAACCCAAACGTTAAGTGCTTGGCTAATCAAGCTTGTCAATACAGGAGTTGTTCGCTATAGCATAGTCCCTGATATAAGGCAGGTGGGCCGTGGAACCCAATGTTTTTTACCTATATTATCACCCACGCATCCAGAAAACGATGAATGAAAACAAAATTTGATCAAAAGACTAAAATATTTCTTCAATTTGCAATCAATTAACATGGTGTTTTGCACATAATTTCTTTGATTTTGTGATGAAAACAACACCTTCGTTCACTGGTGAACTTGTTTTCTCACTCGTAATTGATTATCCGCGGTTCAGTTATAATGTGGTCGTCTTTCTTGGATCCCAACACCCGTGATATAGCGGGTGTCGAGATATCCAATCCAATGTCAAAACTGCAGTTCACTTCTGTCCAAATTCACAGTACTCAGTCCACCTGGTCTTCACTCCTTTAAAGTGGGAAGCTAATGTACCAATGGTGGCAATCCAAGGTTAGCCATGATTGGTCAATAACCCAACACTAAAGTGCTATGTAAATCACTCCCAGCGCCATCTACCATGACTTACTCCAAATAGCTAATCATTGAGGAGGACAACTCATTAACCCATAAATTAGTTAACAGAGGAGACTACTCTATAAAGCAACTCAAGGGGATAAAAATACTAATTTCACATTATAAGAGCCTTTCCACGGGTAGTCAAGTAAAGAAAATCTGTGATTTTTGCCATGGGAAAAAGAAAAGCTCTTACAAGATTTATGCAATATATAACAAATTGTGAGATTTAAAACAACAGATCTTATAGCCAATGTTCTCTCTAATGTTTTGTAGTCAGTGGGCACAAAAATCTTATATTGTGCATATTTCTTTCTTGTGACAAAAGTATGTGTGAACTTTTGAATTTGACATAGGGAATCAATAATTTTTCAATAAAAACTCAGTAAGCTATCTACAGAATTTGAAATCTTTGTGCACACATTAATTTCCCTTGTGTGCTGGTTGCAAACGTTTGTGTGTGCACAGTTTAGAGGGAACTATGCTCATGGCATTCGTTTCAATGATCTAACCATAGCACCACAAAATGGTGAAGATGTTTCTGAAGAGTGAGAGATTAACTCTTAAGATTCATACACCGCTTGTAACCTCTTCAAAGAATAGGATTAAAAAAACTTTTTAAAAACTTTTGGGTGAGTTGATTTAAAGAAAATAAGATTTACCAAAAATTTCAAGGGAAATAACTTTAATCAGAAGTTACACTCTTTGAATTACGTCTTTGAATTTCCTAGAATGAATCTAAGAGTTCAGAAAAAAAGTCTGCTTGAAAAAAAAAAATAAATAAATAAAATTGCAAGGAAACAATTTTAATCAGAAGTTACTCCCCTTGAATTAATTTTTGAATTCCCTAGAATGAATTTAAGAGTTAAGAAAAGAAAATGTCTGCTTGTAAATAAAATAAAAAAATTGGCCAAAAATTGCAAGGAAATAACTTTAATCAGAAGTTACTCCCATTGAATTACTTTTTGAATTCCTTAGAATGAATTTAAGAGTTAAGAAAAAAAAGAAATCTGTAAATCTGCAGTTTATCTTTCTGTGTCTATATTCTGGTCTACAATCATTTAAGCAGCTGTTTAGAGGTGCGGAAAATTCTGCCTTGTATCTTGAGGGCAAAGAGATAAAATACAATCTATTTCAGATTTCCACTTTCCTGGGCACCTGCAAGCCCCTCTTCCCCTTTTCAACATTTGACATTATCAGCAATGCCATGCAAGCGGGAGGGTCAAAACAGAGTTAAATGGACAACTTGTTGAGTGGGTAGGATTCGGGTCATTTGCAAGTGGGATGGGGCATTTTTTGATCAGTTCAAAGCACAGATATGAATAGCTTGAATCTCAGAGTTCACAAATCTTTCAGAGAACAATTTTAGATAGTCTAACTCAGTGGTTCTCAAAGGGGGCTGAAAGAATATCTAGTGGGCCTGGAAAAGCTGAATGAATGAGAATTCTTTTTGAGGAAAGCAGCTGCCAAAATTCATAAATGGTGTGAAGTCAAACTGTTTTTCTGAAGTACATTCCTGCACTAAAGACACTGACAGCTTTCTATTTTTTTATTAATTCCACTGACATGCGATATGCATGATAGACATACCAAAGTGAACAAACATTCGCTACTGGTTAACATGCATAAGTTGCGTGATTTTGTTATCATCTCAAGTTGAATACTCGTTATTTACTATTGAGGTTCTGTTAAATGGATACTTAGGTCAGTACTTAACAGTCTGCAGTTGTAGTACAGTTTTCCGGCTTAGTGTGGATATTGAATTCACACTAATTGTTGAACATGAATTTAGATAAAAAAGATGCATTATGTGGGGGGAGGCACCGGCAAAAAGTTTGAGAACCCACGGGTCTAAATTGTATAATTAACAACAAAATCTACAGAAAAACAAGAAAAACTTTTCTATTGCATTTCATTTATTTCAAGGGCAATTAGATTAGGTGTAGGTGGCCTAATGGTTAACATCACGGAAATGGAATTGGCGAGCTGAGTTCAAACTTTGGCTGAGACAGTTTGAATTCACTTCACAATAATGCCCTTGGAAAATGCATGAATCTATCTCTTCTCCTACTATGGGTAAAAATAGGGCAGACTGGCTCTCTAGCCATGGTTGGCAACCAGTTTAGGAGACAGACAACTCTGAACCCCAAAATCAGGGAGCCCACCCTTTAAAACTACAGCAATGCATTGTGGAGTGCGAAGAGCATGGGGTGGCACACAGGGCACCCTGGTCATCCATTGCATCCCAGTCTGTCTCCAGCAGACCTAGGCAGGCAAAGACGAGAGAGTGAGACTGACAGTGCGTATCTCTCTCTCTCTACAATCCAAGTCACAACTTCAGACCCTGCGGTGCACTGCAGCTGCTGCACCACTCAGAATTGAAACCACAAAGGACAAACATGATGAGATTAGTTTGTAGCTAATGGCAAAAATGTCAATCTATCATTTCCCAGGATAGCCACGGGGTATGCTGGCGTGAGCTGGGTTTGACAAATTCCTGCTATTCTGTTATCAGAAAGAGAATTTTTTTAAATTTAAGTGAAAAAGTGGGGTACTTTTTTATCCATGCCACACATTAATGAAATATTTCGATGCAAAAACCATGCCTGCCACTTAACACTACTAGTTCTCAAACATAAGCAAATTTCCTGCCATATGTTAATGAAATATTTTGACACAAAAATCATCATTGCTACTTCTTAATAGAATATTTCAATGCAAAAACTATTCATAATAAGAATAAGAATAATTAAATATATTGCAAGGAAATTTTATTTTATTCAAACTACACAACTATGTAACATTGAAAGATTTCATTAAGAACCCAGACCCTTTTCTACTTGAAGGAACATTGTAGGATTATGGGTAGGCAAATTGACACACATTTACGTGACTGCACCAGGATGTTCATTAGATGTCACTTAGTACACTTCATGAGTTAAAATCAAGGATAAAATATAATATTATAAAAGAGACTGTGCAGATCAATTAAACTGTATATGACACTGGTGTCACAGTGGATTCTTATGGGTTAAGTGTGAAGGGAGTTTGTTTATGTTTGAGTAGTAGTAGTATTAAGAAGTGGCAGGGATATTTTCTGCTTCAAAATATTTCATTAAGATGTGGCAGGGATAATTTTTGCATCAAAATATTTCATTAACGTGTGGCAGGGAGAAAAAGTACTGCCGAAGTGAAAAATAAATTTCTTTTTTTCTTAGGCTTTTTCTACCTTTTGAGGTGACAAATTAGGATTTTATTTTTATTAAATTTGACTAGTTTTTACCTTCATCCTAAGTTTAGTTGTTTTTATACAACTTATTAAATTCAGCCACTGTTTCTATGGCAACAAATAACAGTGGCCCAAATTAATAAGTTGTAAATAAACAACTAAAAAAGAATGGGATGAAGGTAAACCCTAGTCAAATTTAATAAAAATAATGGGTTACAATACTTCATTCAATAATAATAAAGATTGAGATTAGAGGATTAGAATTTTTTCTTATTGGGAAGAAATACCCGCTCAAGATAATAACCCGAGTTAGAAGAGAACATTAGCAATTTAGATTAAAAGTATGAAAAAGAAGTGAATTAATGATTGGAAACCCTCGAGGCCCTTGAAAATCAAAGTTATTCACTAGAAATTAAAAGAGAGAGTTAAGAAGTTGGACATTTCAGGTAATCTGGTTAAGAAAAGAAACTCCCCATAACATCCCAATAAATTAACAGACATGTTTCACTTTGTACTGACATGTTGTCAAACCGTTTACTTTACTACATGGAAAACAAGCCTGAGAGTCAGGCCATAGATGCACTAGTTCTTTTCTTGTGTGAAGATCTAAAATTGAGTCAAAAAACATCTTAACCCTTTAGGCACCACAGTCGACGAAATTGCGACCACAGTCCCCCACTCAGTAGATAATATATATGAAAATATGGCCAGAAATCTGCTGTGCATTTGACCAATGGGTAGTTGTGAAGCAAAATACTGCATTTGTTCTATTCAGGTTTTTGCCATAATTTTGAAGTGCAGGTTTCTTTTAAATGGTAAGAAAGTTGTACTAAAAATTCTGAAATCCAAGATGGCTGCCACCTGATGACCTAATCATATCCAAATTAGGTAATAATATTTTTTTCCAATATAAACCATGTGCCATACTGATCATTTCAATTCTATATAGCAACTGTCTATCATGAACCATTCTCCCTCCCTCCCTTCAAAAAACACAAAGTCAAATTTATGAAATTGTATTAAAAACGTGATGCTTAAAGGGTTGAAACATCTAGATTCTACAGATATATATCTAAAATCTAGGAAATATACATATTATCAATAAATTAAACATTCATTTTATTAAAATATTATTTAATTCATTCAAAATATTATTTATTTTATTACTATAAATTTTTAAAAAATATTACTTATTTTATTAAAAATCATGTAAATAGCAATTCCTGACATTTAGACCCCCTCTCCTGCCTCTTGGGGACCCCTATTTCTCTCAGGGGGTCTGAGCAGCTGCTTAGTTCACTTATAGCTCGAGCCTGCTCTGTATGTAATACAGGTATGTCCACCTGGAAAACTAATCATCCCCGAGTTTCTGGCCTCTTGGAGAAGTGCCACATGTTTTTGGAACAATACCATTTCTTTTCCATTCTACAGAGTATCTCTGCCTTCCATTCCAATTAAAGATTGGCTGTTTCCATCTTTTGGCCACTGCGTGCCAGAACCCACCCGATTAGAGAAACCCCTGCAAAGGAGACAAAATCACTGTAAATGGCCAAATTATTTTTCATCAACATAGTAACCGATTTTTTTTCATTTCCTGACTTTTTAAAGGCTTGGCCTCTTCTGAGGATTTCATCTCTTAAGTTTCTACCCACACAACAATTCAAGTAGGCGATTAACCTCACACATCTCACCTATCAATGAATGCTGTTCTTTAATAGATTTTCCTCTAACCCCATCAGCCACCGAACACAATCACCTGCATTCCACCCCACCCCTACACTTTTTTTCCCCCCTTCTCTTCTTCCAATCAGTTTCACTACGCTGATCTTGTGAAACTCCTGCCGGTCTTAACTTTTAGATTCATGGACTGCTTGTAACTGCTGTGGAACTCTTCAATGAATAGGATTTTTTTAAAAATGGAACTCTTTTATGAATTGAATTAAAATAAAGATTTTAGAATTTACTAAAAGTGCAAGGGAAGTAACTTTAATCAGAATTTACTCCCCTTGATTTAACTTTCAAATTCACTAAAATCAATTTAAAAGTTAATGTAGCAAATATCTCACAAAGGTGAAGCACCAGCCAGTTTCTTTTGATATACTCAGCCTTTCCAGCGATTCAACTACACAACCAAAGGTTGGTATGCCATGAAATCTTTTACCTCAGCCAATGAAGTTGAAAGCAGTATATGTATTCACTCAGGTCTGGCCGTCTGTTTGTACACACAATATCCGAAAGTTCTCAATTAATTTTACAGACAGCATGGCATAGTTTGTCTGGAAAACAGGCTGCTATTCAAGACAATGGGTGTTCAAATATGACTATTTTCAGCTCATTAATGTGTATCTAGGCTTAAACTAAGTCTTTCAAACATTCACTATTTTATTGGTATGAGCATAGATCATGTTATATCTTCATGAATAATTTAACTCTTAAATTCATGAACCCCTTGAACCCACTGCGGAACTCTTCAATGAATAGAATTTTATAAAATGGAACCCTTTTATGAATTGAATTAGAGAAAAAAATTTTAAATTACCAAGAAGTGCAAGGAAAGTAACTTTAATCAGAAGTTACTCCCCTTGATTTAACATTTAAAATACTTAATATGAATTTAAGAGTTAATATTGTTAAAAAAAAGAGAAAATGATCTATGCTCATATAAATTAAATACTGAATGTTTCAAAGAATAGATACCCATTAACGAGCTAAAAATATATGAGACCATGCGGAACAAAATGAATAAGGGAAAAAATAAAACCAAAAAAACGAAAAGAAAAAGTCCTCTTACCGCTGTTTGTGCTGTGATGTGAGTACAGCCGATAATCTTGGCTCCCAGAAGGGGTTTATCAGCCGCAGCTCTCTTTTTCAAAGCCATTAGTCCGGGCATTTCTGAAAAGAAATTGCAGAAAGGAGAGAAAATTTAAACACGGGTGATCAGGAAAAAAAAAAAAAAAAAAAAAAAAAAAAAAATTAGTTAATACTATATTGCTGGACGGATTCCTTGCTCAATAAATAGTGGATTAATTAGACAGTTGCGGCTTTGGTCACAACTGAAGCCAGAAAAAAGAAAGACAAAAATGAAGTCAGCAAATATACAAGAATATCAAGATTTACATTGGCAAGATAATTGTGTCATTAGTTTCAATGGCCTGAAGCAAGATTTAGATTGACTCTTTAAAGCCTCTTGGTCTTTGGGCTGGGATCAGTGTAGCCTGGTTCTGGGGATTCCAATCAGAGCAGCTCCTCCCCATTGCACTATATAGGAAGATGGGAGTAGTCCTGATGCTTTTGTGATACTGGTCATAGGGACTTGCCAATATGTAAAGGTTTGGGACCCCACGTTAAACCTGATCTTGTGTCATATTTACCCTTGTGGTAAATCTCCTTCTAGAGGAAGAAGAGATATTGAAACAAAGATATTCAAAACAGAAACAGATGATGAGGGGTTGATTGTATCATCTGGAATTCATGGAAATAGAAGAGAGAAATTCATATCCCAAACCATTTTGTGGGTTTTTTGTTTGTGTGGTTAGGTTTTTGCATAGAATCTCACAGAGGCAGCACGACAAGGCTGTAGGAGCATAGTACCAGGTAAGTTCTTTTTTCATGTGTATGTGACATATTCCAAATCATGGTGCAGAGGTAGCAGAAAGGTGTGGAAAACTGTATAAACCACACTAAATAATTATAGCTATTACAGCACACCTTATTTTTTTTCCTGCGAAATAAATGTAAATAAAAAAAATTTAAAGACATTTCGTCAACCCAGCTGTTATTATGGGGTACAACACTTGCGTCTACATCACTTTAGCAAATATCAGTTTTATCTACATCACTTTGGTCTAAAATCACTTTTGTCCCAACAATATCTCCAAAAGTTCTCAATAAATTTCAATGTCATTTTGTCGAATGGTTGGACATGTGCTAAGGAAGAATTGATGAAAAAATATTTTTTTAATTTACATTTATTTAAAAAAACAAAAATATGGAGAGCTCTAATAGCTATTGATGTGGTGGAGACTAACGAAAAAGACCAAATAATTATTCTTTACCAAATAATTTATGTTTTTAATGTTTTATTTATACATAAAAGGAAGTGGAGAGATTCCACGGTTGAATAGACACCAAATTGGCATTGCCTCATGAAAGAGAAGAACACTAAAAAGTCAATAGTGCCTAGATTTAAACTTTGCTAGTTTATTCCGCAGGCAAACAAAGGTTCCATGAAAGCTTCCCAGCTGATCTGCAGATAAAAGATGGCTTTCGGTCTTGAATTACCAAAAGAAATAGAAAATGCTCGCTTTTTTGCTGTTTTTTTTACAATTCAACCCAATTGACTACAGCAAAGCCAAAAAGATTTGGCAACACAACGATGGAACTCGATCGTTTACATCTTCACTTGCCAAAAAATTTCGCCAAATAGTATTCAGTGAAAAACTAGGAAATTGGAGTTATTTTTCGGTGCAGTGACTATGATATGGGTCATTTAGCACCAAACATGAAATAGAAGTTATTTTTCGGTGCAGTGACTCTGATATGGGTCATTTAGCAGATGAGTTTGTGAAGCATAACAGTTGATGCTCTCCATGATCACAATTCCTGGCACACAGCCATGCCCAGCTTTTCTTACAAGGTTTTCAAAGGTTTCTAAACAAAGAAAGCTATTAAAAGACCCTGGTCTATTGTTATATTGTGGGGGTGTTTAGTTTTTTTCTGATCAGTCTCTTCCTTCTTTGAGACAGGTCTTGTTACTACTCAGTAGAAACCGTCATGTGACCAATGTCTTTTGGCAGCATGCCGTGTTATGGTTGTTCAATTAAAAAAATTGGGAAAAGGGGTGATCAATGAATA
>VCCN01006982.1:1252737-1263245 GCA_006491835.1 Architeuthis dux | reverse complement strand
TATATATATATATATATCTTTCTCGGAATATAAGACACATATATTCCAAAATTCTTCTTGTCAGTTTTGTTATATAAATTTTAAATATTACGATAACCCTAACTACTCTATGCGACGCCCTGGTTGAAAAGCACTGGTCTAAACAGACTTCTTTAAGAATGCGTTAAAACATTTTGTTCTCTTTCCCCATGAAATATTTTGTAAAATACAAATATAATAAACATGATAATCTGCTGCTCAGAAATTCCCATTTTTAGAGGATTAGCGCCGATGTGGGAACAAACTCTCAAAAAGTTTTGCCACCCCTAGGAGAATAGAGATGTAGAGAGTAGAGATAGAAACATTGGTTAAACAGAAAGCGACAGACATAATACAGGTATACCTTGAATAGTGCGGTTAATTTGTTCCAAGATTTTCTGTACTGTTCAAAGTCTTATTATAATTAATCACAGCTACCCACAACACAGGTTTATTGCTGGGTTTAGGTTATTCATGTGTTCTGACATTTATATGTATCTATGTATCCAGACTTAGCCCAGCCCTAACCGTTCATAGCAGAAACTTTGCACACACACTCTCCTCAATGAGTAGGGAAAATGTTTTTTTTGTTTTTTGAAAATTCCCCTCCGAAATAGGATTTTAGAGGGTGGTTCAATATGCAATGTAAGTTTATGCTAACTTGGTCACTAGTTTGTGCCTGCTTGTTTTTTGAAAATTCAGACCTTTTTTTTTAGTAATCAGAGCCCAACAAAAGGTGAGAGAAGTAACTTATTCATTGATCACCCCCTTTTCCAACTTTTTAATTGATCACCCTCAACACAGCATATATGGGTGAAAGTGGAATACTAGTTTAAAGTGTTTTTGTTTACAGCTTATACTTAGTTACATTAATTTGTACAGCAATACCGTAACCGTACTCCATCAAAACCCGCACTAATCAAAACCGCACTATTCATGGTATTGCTCTATTGAGGCTCTGACTTTAAATGGCTACTACAGTAACAGTGGATAGAGAAGAGGAAGTGGAGAAGGAGGGGATGTGGAGCAAAGGTTAAAACATAGAGAGAGAGGAGAATAAGAAGAGACAAGAGGGGGGGGGAGAGAAGAAAGCAGGTAAAAAATATGATGAGGGGGGGGGGTGACACGATGTTGGAGGGATTGAGAATGCCAGATGTTGAAGACAGAAATCCTGATGAAATTTTCACACAGTGGCAGGCAAAAACACTCAAAAGGTCCTCGAGATGTGAAGCAAATCTATCAGTTACCATAGGAATCAGATAATTATTATCGAATGCAAATGACCCACAAAATAACAGCTGCTTGCTGATAATCTATCAATGGAATTTTCATTATCTGCGTTTTATGTCTGTGTGTGCATATTAACATTTATATAAATTGTAGTTTATTTTTAGACCAAGACACATTTAAATCAACCAATAGGTTGATTAAATATATTGAATACAGATGCAAAATAAAATTTAATTAAAAGGTACCATATCTGCCGGCATACAAGAGGCACATTCAAATTTAAAAAGAAATAAAACAAGAAACAGGTCTAGTTAATCACTCAATAGAAACCGTCACGTGACCAGCATGCTGTGTTGGGGTGATCAATTGAAAAAATTGGAAAAAAGGGGCGAACAATGAATAAGTTACTTCCCTCGCCTTTTGTTGATCACTAAAAGTTTTGAATTTTCAAAAAAAACAAGCGTGAACGCTGCCGGACGCTAAGGGACAGATTTATCATCAACTTACATTGTAAATTGAATCCGCCACTAAAAACCCAATTTGGGCGAATTTAAACAAAGAAAAATGTTTTTCTAGGAATAATAAGGAGTGTTTCAGCCATCTAGCTCCATTTGTGCAGCCTGTACGTGTGATAGACTGGCTTAAAAACTGAAGAAACCTATGTTGACAGTTTTGGTTGGTGGTTTCTAATTATGAATATATATGTACAGGGTGTCCCATAAGTAATGCCCAATTTGTCCCAAAATTAACGCCAGTTCTATCTAAGTTAAGCAACAATTTAATAGTTGCTTTTAATAGTAATTTAATAATAATTTAATAGTTGCTTCTCTTAGAACTGGCAATAATTTTGGGACAAATCGGGAGTTACTTCTGTGACACACACACATATATATATATATATATATATACACACACACTATAACTGACACATTTCTTTTTAGGTAATCAATATTTGATCAACAAGAGTTGTGAACCGTTTTGATCGTACCATTATGTTAATTCAATAGAAATATGCCAACACCTCGAATAACGAAATTAATGTTCCACTTTTTTATTTTGCTATCAGAAACTTTGCTATCAGGGGAAGGTAAAACAGTTTTTATGTAGATAAGTTCTTTTATTTACTGAAAGAAAATATAGCAGACCTACATATATAGAAAACATTCTTTAAAGAAAATTATATGTAAT
Organism: Architeuthis dux; assembly: GCA_006491835.1. NCBI lineage: Eukaryota > Metazoa > Mollusca > Cephalopoda > Oegopsida > Architeuthidae > Architeuthis > Architeuthis dux. Next base: position 1,260,809 of record VCCN01006982.1, on the reverse strand, counting down.
TTAATGAAAAAAATATACACACTTTCTTTTTAGAGTGGAGTGGAGTGAAAATAAGGTTTTTTCTTAAATTTCCAAAAGGAGTAATTCTTAAAGCCTGAAAAATATGTCAAAATGAATTGTTCTGTCCTGGCAACTGACCTAATGTGTCTGGCTATGTATTTATGTATGTGTCATACATACAGGCTGCACCAATTGAGCTAGAGGGCTGAAAATTTAAACATTTACATCCTTATGTCTAGAAAAATTTTTTTTTGAAAATTCCACACCAGAATAATTCTTAGTCCTAAATTGGTTCCTTAGTTTGTGTCTAGCATTGTGAATAGACCAGATACATTCAGGTCGGCTGCCAGGGCAGAAGAGATGGCAACCAGCCAAAATTAATTTTAATCTCAATTTCAACATATTTGTCAGATATTAAGCACTACACTTTTTTCGTTTAAATTTTTCATTCTACCCTATTCTTTAGTTTATTCAACTCAAGTAAAAAAAATATAAAACAATAAAAAAAAACAAAAAAAAAACTAGCATTCCAAGGGAAATTATGAATCTGTATATGCTGTGTTGGGGGTGATCAATTAAAAAGTTGGAAAAAGGGGTGATCAATAAATAAGTTACTTCTTTCGCCTTTTGTTGGACTGTGATCACTAAAAAAGGGCTGAATTTTCAAGTTTAGCATAAACTTACATTGCATATTGAACCTATTGGGGGGGGGGATTTTCAAAAAAACAAAACAAAAAAAACCATTTTGGATAAAGAGATAACCAGACTCACTTGAAAACTGAAGAAACCTATGTTGACAGTTTTGGTTGACGGTTTCTAATACTGATTATCTGCAAGTACCTTTTATAGTTATCTTCACCCTATAAATTATCTTATATGTAAACATTTTATATCTACTTCAAACAGACACCATGTCATGTTTATGATTATATTTGTACAGCGTTATATTTAATAACAAGTTATCAATAAAGTTTGGCAAATACTGAAAAGACTTCAGTCAATATATCTTACAGGAGTCCCCCGTTCATCGACCTACTCAATTCATCGAGCAGCCACATTTCCGACCATAACCGATTGTACTGGACTTACACAATCAAAGCATTTCCTACTCTGGAATAGATAAGAACAAGATAGTAGTAGAGGTTTTTAAAAAAGCCAAATATGGACCCTTGTATTATTAGCAAAGATCTTGAAAAATGGGAGTGTAGTTTGGATTTTTAAGCCCTAAAACAAGGCTTTCGTTTAATGACCATTTTGTTTAGTGACCTGGACATCAGAACAAAAACTAGTCTTTATCCGGTGGGGGGGGGGGACACCTATAAATGCTTTGTAGAAAGTAATTGTGTGTAGTCTAATGAATTGCGAGAAAATCAAATCAAACTATTTCAATTTTTGGTTGTTAAACATCAAAGATCTATTCCCCATTAACGTGCGACCAATCTGGAGACCTACTTGTGGAGGACCTCAGCACATTACAACAGTGAGCTCAATCTATGCAGATGAAATTTCATCCTGGCAAGTGAAAGGTCATGTACCTCGGTAGAAACAACACAATTAAACCATGATTAAAAGATGACGGAACACAACACACACTTAAGGAAACTACAGTGGAGAAAGATCTTGGTGTTTGTGTAAACACTTCACTGCGCATATACAAAAAGTGAATTCAGCAAATAAAACCCTCAGCTACATACAACACTCATTTAAGATCATCGATGAGGAGAGCTTCCTACTATTTTACAAGTCCCTGGTATGTCCCCATCTGGAATTTGCTTCCTGCATATGGTCTCCTTACCTCAAGTACAACTCAGATGCCATAAAGAGAGTTCAGAGGGAGCCACCAAGACCATTCCGAGGCTGGGAGATATACCTTATATTAAAAGATTAAAACCACTTAATCTAGAGACCTTTGAATACAGAATAAAATGTGTTGACCTATTGGAAGTCTATAGAATCTGGAACAACATATTAGGTTGGTGCAAAAAAAAATATGGTTTTGTTATTTTAAACTTATTTTGCAATAAACTATTTTAAAGATTGAATTTTGCTCTATTAATTAAGCTGAACATTTTCTGTTCACTATTTATTCTGGTTTATTTGAGGCTGTCAGATCAAAGATGGAAAAAAAGCTAATTCGAGCAAATTTGTTGTAGGAGTTCGAAATATAAAGCAGCGAAAACTGCTCACATTATCAACCAAGTATTTGGCCAGGAGACCGTCAAACATACAGCTCAACATTGGTTCCAAACATTTCAAAATGGAGATGAGAGCCTTGAAGATGAGGGTTGTGGATGTCCTAGGATTGACGACATCCAATTGAGGGCTATTATTGAGGTGGACCCACATAAAACAATACAAGAGGTTGCAAAGGAACTAAACGTTGACCATTCAACAATTGTTCGACATTTGCACCAAATTGGAAAAACAAAAGAGCTCAACAAATGGGTGCCACATGAGCTGAACGAAAATAAAAAAAATTGCTGTTACAAAGTCTGCTCTGCACTTCAACAGCATTTCGTGCATATGCTGGACAGAGGTGAAACATCAAAACACTTCCACAAACCAAGCCTGCATCAAAAGAAGATTATGGTCATTGTTTGGTGGTCAGCAAGTGGAATCATACACTACAATTACTTGAATCCTGGCGAAACCATCGCATCAAAGCAGTACTGCCAGGAAATCAACAAAATGCATCAAGAATTGCAACGTTTATGTCTAATATTGGTCAATCGAAAAAGGACCAATTCTTCTCCATGTTAATGCCCGACCACATGCCGTGCAGATGACCCTAGCTAGGCTACAAAACTCTACCTTACCCGGCTTACCCACCAGACCTCTCTCCGACAGACTACCACTTTTTCAAGCATTTTGACCACTTCCTGCAAGGGAAGGTCTTCAACAATGAAGCAGCAACTCAAAATGCCTTCGAAGAATTCAATGGTTCCAGGACCCCAGAATTCTATGCTTCCGGAATAAATGGACGTGTCTCTAGTTGGCAAAAATGTGTAGATTCTGAAGGTTCTTATTTTGATTAATAACTCTTATTCTAAGCTGAGATATACTGCTTTAAAGGTGATGGTGAATAAACAATTATTTTTGCACCAACCTAATATATAGAGTGGATACTGATATTCATTGCTCAAAATGCCATAATAAGAAAATGCTGACTTCAGTAATCTGCAGTAAAACCAGAGGACACAGCCATAAACTACAAATTCAGACCTCCACTGGTGTAAGAAAGATTTCTTCTCAGCAAGAGTAGAAAGAGCATGGAACAGCCTAAGTAAAAAGACCATCACATCCAAGAATATCAATATATTAAAAAATAATCTTTATTCTGATATCATATCGAATTTAACTACCAATTTTCTTATTAGTTTAATCCCACCCCAACTGAAGCTAGCTTAATAACGCAATTTACTGTAAAAAAAAGCCTATTTCAAGTACATTATTTTTCAAATGGCATGAACAAAACTCTTGCCTGCTCTGAGTTCAATGTCAAGTCTTTATAAAGAGAAATAATCACAAGATTTAACTCTTTAAGACAATTTAAATGGTGATATCAAGGGGAATAATTACTGATCAAAGTTAGCTCCTTTTCATTTTCAGGTAAATATTTTTCATTTATTTTTTTATACTATATGTCATGATAATTTGAACAAATTTTGTCTCTGTAACAGAAGAGTTTGACTGTTAATTATCAAGTATTTATCAGTAACAAGCGGTTTATGAAATTAAGAGTTAATTTGTAACTATTGAAAACAAAGATGTTGATAATCACCACACTGTGGGGGTGACTAATGACTTTCTAAAATATTCATTGCTTGTGTCTTCACAAGAGGGAGGACATCAGTGACAACAGAATTAGTAGTCCTGGCGCTGTAATAGAGCCCCGTAAGAATTTTCAAGTTGACTAGTGAAACCAATTGGACATACTAGGTAGACATTCCAGGTTTTTTTTTACATTTGATTGTAAATAGCTCGGAATGACTTGCTCTGAGGCATATGGTTCTTTTATAAACTTTACTCAGCATGAAATTTGCTTTCTAATGATATACGACATGCCCATATTTGATGAAAGAAATTCTGCCATTATGAAAAATGGCACTAACATTTTTTTGCAAATGATCTGGAATGTCTACCTAAGATATTCTTACTCACTGAAGGTCCCTATAGCACAGTGGTCTTCAAACTTTAACTACTTGGGGAACCCTTTTCAATAATTAAATTTTCTTGGGAATCCCTTCAATAAACAACTTTCCCTTCTACATACATACATATTTACATATGTATGTAACTATTGGATTTTGGCATTGTTTTGGAATTATCCAAATGTTTATAAACACAAATAGAAAATACATATCCTAATGGAAAAGTAAGAATGAAGCTTACTGAGGAAAATAGACATATGAATGACTACTGACTGAACAGTGTCTGTGTCACGTAAATAACCAAGATGTTTTTAATTTTAACGTAACTGTTAAAAATAAGTATTTGGAATTTAGTTAAGAGTCATAATGTGTTAAGAACATTATAAACAATTAATTATCACTCAAGATAAATAAAATACGAAGGCATATGTAAAAGCCGTGAAGGAATCATTTATGTAATGAAGAATTATTAAACATATTGCAAAAACGTCACTTTGTTTCGTGGAACCCCTGGAAAGATCGGACATAACCCTGGTGTCCTGTGGAACGCAATTTGAATACTGCTGTACTAGCATGTTCAATTGGTTTCATTTGTCAACTCAAGAATACCTACGGGGTGCTATTACAATGCCAGGAGCCCAGGACTATAGTAAATGCAAAAGACTTTCATAGTTTTTACAGCTACATATAAGACAATTACAGACAGCAAATGGTAAGTATTTATCAGCAACTCTGGCACTTGTTTTTTCTGATGTGTTAAAAATGGATCTGCTGATTGATTATTAACATAAAAAGGAATTGAGAGGTTGTAGTAAGTACAATGGTTTGTATGGGGGCGGAATGCAGAGTCCTATTGCCAGTCATGTTATAATAAGCTACGTACTGCAATTTCAATCTCTCTTTTTACCAGGGAGGTAGGAGAGAAGGGGGAATGCAGAGTCCTATTGCCAGTCATGTCATAAACGTTTTTACTTTGTTCTGCAATTTCAATCTCTCTTCTTTCCAGATAGGAGGGGGAAATGCAAAGTCCTATTGCCAGTCATGTCATAATAAGCTTTATCTTATACTGCAGTTTCAATCTCTCTTTTTATCAGTGGTAAGGAGGGGTATGCAAAGTGCTATTGCCAGTAATGTTATAATAGGATTTACCTTGTTCTGCAATTTCAATCTCCCTTCTTCCGAAGGCTGCGTGATCAATGTTGCGAACACAGAAATCCGTACTCCCTTTAGAGTTTCGCTGGAAAGAAATATAAAGAAAAGAAATAAATACAGGAAGAGAACATAAATTAACTCTCAAATTCATATTATATAAAAAAATAATTCAAATTTTAAATCAAGGAGAATAACTTCCGATTACAGTTACTTCCCTTGCACTTTTTTAGGTATATTTTTTTATTCAATTCACAAAAGAGTTACTTTAAAAAAAAGTCTATTCACTCAAGAGTTTCTCTGTGTTTAGGAGCAGTTTCAAGTGGTTCATGAATTTATCAGTTAACAATCAACTGACACTGCAACGCAATTTTCATTCCTGGGTAGTGAGTGTTATTTTTTGCTTGCTTATCTGTCAAAAGCATAGAAAATAGTTATTATTCCCTTCAAACTTTACTTTTGTGACCAGGATAGCCATATTCATATGTAATTGTTTTTCTTACTTTATGTGATAAAAAAATGATAGAATAATATTGTGAAATCTACTTATTCCAATTGGACAACGTGTGAATTTGCACATTTTTTTATCAGACGGAAACAATTACATATGAATATCACTACCTGGTCACAAAAGCAAAGTTTCAAGGGAATAATAATAGCCATTTTCTATACTTTTTACAAATAAGCAATCAGAAAATAACACTCAATACCCAGGAGCAAAAAATTGCATGGTCTGACAGGCAGTAAAACATTGATTTCCTCTTCATACATTGATTTTGGACTACTGTCTTCATCTTGGTTGTTCATATGTTCACAACGTTTCGGCCGTTGTTCCCTTGTCTTCTTCAGATATTTGTAGTATTTAGTAATGCTCTTGAAATCTCGAGTCGAGCTCCCTATTCAATCCATGATTGATTGATTGATTGTTTTATTTAATGGCACATCGACCCTTGGCGAGTCATTTAGTGTTGAATTCGGTTTCTTCTTATGCAGACAAACTATTGTAGGCAAATTAATGTAGACACATTTTTGTAGACAATTTGTTGTCAAGGTATGTATATCGATTCTGGTTTTATATTTTTTAGTATAGTTTCACTTCCCTCAGGAAGGATAGGATGTTTGTTGTGTATATCGACGTTCTCGAATAGGTCTTTCATATTGTTTGCTTTGTAAAAGCACTGTCTGGTGAAAGCGAGGTCACCACATTCAATTAGAATGTGCTTTACAGTGAATAGTGTTTGGCACGCTGTACACTCTGGTTGTTCCTCTTGTTTATGTATGAAAGAGTGAGTAATTCTCGAGTGGCCAATGCGCAATCTGGACACAGTGACCTGTTCTTTGTGGGATTTTTGGAAATGCAGTTTCCATTCTCCTAAAGTGGATTTTATTGAAAATAGTTCAAAGATATGGAACGCTTCACGAATTTGCGTGTTATCCTTGCACAGGGGCCATGTTAATCTGTATCATTCCAATTTTAGTATATGTACTGCCGAGGCGAGTACCCATTCAATCCAATGGGGTAGACTAATGTTGTGAACATATAAACACAAAGTTGAGGACAATTGTCCAAATAAATCTATGTATAATGATAATTCCTCAAAAATTCAGACAGAAATCAAATGATTTTCTCATCGAAGGAGATAGTTTAATTTGTTAATATTTTGGTCAGCTTTACCAACTTATGTTCGAACAATCCAATATCTTCCTCCCATCTTTGATGTTAACACAAAGTTTCAGCTGATTCATTCTACAGCCTTCTTCAGGTGAAATACATAATGTCTGTAAGGAAAGAGAGTCTCTTTTATCGGTCTCTTTCACTGGTGGTGCAGAGCAAAAAAAAAAAAATCGTTCGAAAAGTTGTGTGAACATCAAAGGTGGGAAGAAGAGATTCGATTGGCCGAACAAAAGTTGGTATGTTAATGACTTTCCAAAGTTGTAGACAATTCGTTTTTTTTGCATTTTCTTTTAGAAACATTTGTTAAAGAGCCAAGCAAATTATTAGAAATCCAATATAAAAGCATAGAATAACAAAAGGCATGAAATGATAGTTTCTTGAAGGGACATAGAAATCATGAATATAAGGAAAATGCTGGCCCTTCGGGATAAAAAGGTTGGTTATTTAACAAGTAATGAGATGATTCAAGTTTTGACCCAGGATTTGACTTTGCACACCCTATACAGTCATTAGTAGATTCAGCTGATTCCTAAGGATGTCCATATCACTCTCTATCAATATAGTTATATGAGAAGTGTATCCTAATAATTGTAAGAACTAAAACAAAGCAGGAATAAAACAAATAATTTCTTTTAACAGCTTCTGTCTCCCCTCCTGAAACACCCCAACATCTCATGGAAATCAAGGCCCGGCTGATCAACACCACCTTTCTGCCCACGCTGATCTACCAGTGTCAGTCCTGGACACTGACCAAAGCCCAGGAGAGGAAAATCATTACCTGTAAGATGAGGTAACTCAGACAAGCAGCAGATGAAATGAGGAGGGACTTGATTAGTAACGAGAAAATCAGACAATTTGTCGGAGCAATGCCAGTCCATAAATTCATCTAGTGCCAAAGAATTAAATGGTTCGGACAACTGACAAGAATGGCAACTGACCAACCAGCATTCAGAGCCTACCATCTCACAAGTTCAGGCATCCAGGCAAGAGGATGACCTCACAGGCATTGGATCGAGGGCGTGGCAGAAATGGTCAAGTTGCATGGCCTGTCCGTCACAGAGGGGACTCATGAATTCTCTTATTTATGCACAATTTCT
>VCCN01006982.1:1210971-1222500 GCA_006491835.1 Architeuthis dux | reverse complement strand
AGCAATCGATAACATCGATGCCGGGCTGATATGGGTTCCCAATTAATAAACGTTTTTCTCCAGACATCTTTGAAAAATGCTGATTTTCTCAGTAGAAACATGTTAGGTAATAAATAATTCTCCAATTAATAAATATTAAACAATATATCAGTTTTAGCAATTTTCCACCTAAAATTAAATACATTTTTTTATTTGTATGCCTATAACCATCAGTGAAGTACGGGATCATAGACTAGTGTTTTTAAAATCAGAAATAAATAAGTCCTGGATCTATTTCTGCATAATTAAACATGTTGCTTAACAGGTTTACAGGACAAAAATAAAAACAAGTATAAACGTGTTCAACACTGTATACATTAGACACACAATAACAGAAGAACACATTATATAGACGAGTGTGTGTATGTATGCGTGTCTACGACTGTGATGCTGTTTAACATTTGACACGTGCAACATTTGGAGCATGGAGGTGAGAGTGGATCCTCTTCATTATATTTGTTGGAGAAGACAAATATATTCTAGCTGAGCTTGTTTATATTGATCAGATGAGTGGGCATATAGATGTGATTGAGAGTCTCCCAACAATCAATTGATACCTTTCACACCTCGCCCACTCATTACGGAAAATCCCAAGTGTCGAGAAGCAAACTGTGGTTACATAGAGGCAGGACAGTGGCAGATGGTAGTAGCAGGCACCACTAATGTCAGAAACGTGGTACCCACATCTTCATTATGCGTTATGTTATCATACAATACATTTTAAGCAAGGTGACCTTTCATCACCCAGGTTGGAATGATCAAGCTTAAAAAAATATTATTTACTGCATGCCAATACTCATGTGGGTCATGCAATGTTATGTTTAATATTCATTTAAAACCAACATTCAGTAAACAATCTGACTTGTTTATAGCCTCAAATGAATCTGAGAATTGTTTGGTTTTTTTATTCCCCATACCAGTGGTTCCCAACCATTTTGAGTCATTCCCCACTTTTATCAATAAGATTACTAGTATCCCCCTTCCATTTATTAAGTTGCAACAAAGAATAATTAAAAATAACTTTATTTTGCATATAATTAGATGGCTTCATACTAAGAATTAGTTTAATTTTATAATTGTATAGCTGCAGCCATATATTTGTTACTCAAAGAAAGCAAGCGAAAATAATTAGATCACATCATTTGAAATTCCAATTTTTACAAAAATTCTGCTATCATAACTGATACACACATCAATGTGATCTCTGTTCTTGTTTTTTTGCTACTAGTTCTTTGATTTGTGGGTCTATTAGTGAGAGAGCAGCTTATTTCGAGCCTTAGATAAAAGTGCAGAAACCCTATCTGTAGACTGGACATTTATTTTTACCTAATAGCATTATCACCCCCCTTGGACTACCCAAATCTCCCACCCCCTCCACGGTTGGGCATCACTGCCCTATACTAATTAGGAAAAAAAGATAAGTAAAGGGTTACTTAGTAATATCAGTGACACTCCATTTTACATCACCCATCACTTCAGTTTTTAAAGAACAAAAATGTGAATAAATCCAGTGTAATACTTAACAAAATAAAATTTATCTAAAGATCAAGTTTAACCAGAGTCCAACCAGAATCTGTAATTATAATAGGTGATCATTTGTTTAAAACAACATCTATATTATAAAGATCCAATTTCTGTAATGTTTGCGAGCTTGTGTGCTCGTTAGTTGTTACTCTAACAGCAAAACTGCATAATGTAGTGCAATATTGACTCGGAGAATAAAGCTATTTCCAGCCCAATCAGGCAATCGGTTGCAGAGTAATTTTTAATTAAAAATCTTAACGGCAACAATAAGGAGAAATATAAGATGAAGAAGGGAGGTAAGAAATGAAATAATAATGAAGATCTTTGTCATTCCATTTGCATTGCCCTTGTTCCATTGTAATACGTCAGAATTTATTAAGCAATTCTAAGGAAAATTTGTGTGTTCAACAAGTTCACTCTTTTCTCAACGGTTTTCCCAGCAGGATGAAAATGATGGAAAATTCCTCGCTCCGTCTTGCTCACAGCATGAGAAATTCCAATTTCTTTGACCTTTTGCCGGAAGATAGGCTTTCAAGTGAGTCAACAACAAAAATCCAATCAAAAATGTTCAGAGCTGACAATCACATCCTCAAAAGCGTAACAAGTTTTAGACAAGAGAGAAATTCCTATTTGCCCTCACAGTAGATTTTAAGTATTAAGTAAAAAAATAAATTTTATTCATCAGTTTATGATAATTAGAAAGACTTGTATTAATTGGGAACCCATATCAGCTTGGCATTAGTGTTAGCGATTGATAAACGAGCAGCTTAAATCGTATAAAGGAATCAAACCTGCATCCACACTGGAAGCAGCCCTGCTCTTACCACTGAGCTAACAGCACTGCAAGGGCTTCATATAGGCTGCTTCCAGGGTGGACGCGGGTTCGATCCCCACACAGCACTCATTTCTTTATTCATTTATACACTCTAGGCTGCTTGTTTATCAATGACTAACACCAATGCCGGGCTGATATGTGTTCCCAATTAATAAATGTTCTGTTGGATATAAAATTATCCATTCTTTGAATTTCATCCATAAGTTTGTAATAGATATCTGTAAAGTTGGCTAAAATATATTGTATTTGATGACATTTAAGTAAGGAATATTAAGAAAAAAATGTATTTCCTGGATTCATCTTATTTATTACCTTGTTTATTCCTCCACTGCTCACATACAAAAAGTGAATACAGCAAATAAAACACTCGGCTACATAAGACATTCATTTAAGTTCATCGATGAGGAGAGTTTCCTACTACTTTACAAGTCTCTGGTACATTCCAATCTGGAGTTTGCTTCCTGCATATGGTCTCCTTACCTCAAGTAGAGAGAGAACACATAGGAGAGCCACTGAGACCATTCCAAGGCTTGGAGATATATCTTACACTGAAAGATTTAAACTTAATCTAGAGACCCTTGAATACAGAAAATGTGCTGACCTATTGGAAGTCTATAGAATCCGGATCAACATGCATAGAGTTGATACTGACATTCATTACTCAAAATTCCCTGATAAGAAAATGCTGACTTCAATTATCTGCAGTAAAATCAGAGGACAGCCATAAAATACAAATTCAGACCTCCACTGGTGTTAGAAAAAGATTTCTTCACAGTAAGAGTAGCAAACGCATGGAACAGCCTAGGTGAAAAGACGGTCACATCCGAGAATATCAATATTTAAAAAAATAATCTTAATTCTGATATCAGTCATACCGTTTTTCTTATTAGTTTAAACCTACCCAAACTAAACCCAAGCTGACTTAATGAAGCAGTTAACTGTAAAAAAAAACCCTATTTCAAGTACATTCAAGTACCAGTTCTGGCCAAAATAGGGCTGAACAGCGAATATTGTGTTTACCTTTTGGGCCATCTTTTTTGGAAAAAAAAAATGAGTCTTGGACGCCGTCAAATACGGCATACCCCTTCAAGCTTGCACTTGTTTTTGTAAAGAGTATGATTGATCAGGTAATCTTAGACGGTGAGTGGTTGAACCAACAGTTTTAATCACTTTATTCATTTCTTTTGCCAAGAAATTGATTCTGTTTCCGGCTTTTCTCTGAATCAAATTTCCTGGAATAGAATCAGATTTGCTGAAGATCAAGATTCAATTAAACTTTTCTCGAAAACACACATGAGATTGTTCATTAACCTTTAGCACTCAATAAACAACTTTGTTTGCCTGCCCTGCCACTGCAGACCACTCTGATCGCCTAACGAAAGTGTTTGAATTTCTTGGTTATGTTGTTATATCAATTTCAGTCATACATGAACAGACACACAAGTGTATCAAAGTTGTTGATTTATTAATTTAGATATGCATTTCTCTGTTGATTACTTCATAATTTAGTTTTGAAAGAAAGTAACAAAAAATGCAAAGAATCGTGAATTTAAACTTTAAAACGGAAATCTAACTTTTTTTTTTTAAATTCGACTCTTTCATAAATTGAATAAATAATAAAAAAATCTTTTAAATTACCTAAAAGTGCAAGGGAAGTAACTCAGATCAGAAGTTATCCCCCTTATTTGAGATTTGAATTTTTTTATATGAATTTAAATGTTAATCTCCAAAACAGACTGTAGCTTTCAGCTTCTAATAAAAATTCAATTGCTAACAGAAACTCTGAAACAAATGATTCTTAACCTACAAGAAGTTACATTTCAGCTTTCGAATCTCTCTGGATTCTTCATATAATTCTTTCTGCCTTCAGCAACACTGAAAAATAGATTCAATATCACCAAAATAACGATTTGAGATGGTACCATTTCAAACTTCCCAGTCAGCAGACAATAAGAAACAGAGCTGGGCATCATGAAAAAAGTGACTTTTCAATCACAGGAGTATAGCGAGTACTAACAGTAACACAGTACACAAAATCTTGGCATCCTTGAAAAACAATGCTAAAAGGTTGATTTGCAAAGAAAGAAATATTTACAGCTGTAAAGTTCAGTGTTTATTCCATGAGTTGTTTTAACTAGTATTCTCATCTTTGTTGGTTATATCACCACATTTTGGTTGATGCATTCTTTGGCCTTCCTTGCAAGATAACCAACAAATGGTCCCAAGTAATTTCAACTTTTCTTCTTCACTCCAAAGATGAAAAAGCATTAATCAATACATATTAATCAAGTAATGTACTGCTAGAAAAATGGAGATCTGGAATGCCATCTACAAATATCTCTGTATCAGGGTTGCCAGATTTGGCCAGAAGGGGAGATAATCTAAGATTTATCTCAAAGACTTAACCAAACAGGCATTGTAATAGTGTTGAATTTGGAAATTGAGTCAGTCTTGAGTTATAGGTTCAACAAACATCCTCTTGAATCTCTGCCTCCTTGTTTTAACTAATATCCTCATCCTTATAGGTTTTATACCCACATTTTGATAGATGCATTCTTTGGCCTTCCTTGAAAGATAACCAACAAAACGTTCCAAGTAATTTCAACTTTTTCTTCACTCCAAAGACGAGAAAGCATTAATCAATATATATAATCAAGTAATGTACTACTAGAAAAACAAAGATCTTTGTTTTTAGCTGTGATGATCCAGGAATGTTATCCACGAAGATCTTCGTAGAAAGCATTGAAAGTGTTACTGGCCTTGTACCAGTGGGTGCGTACATTTGTAATAAATATCAACATCATTATTACTAATATCTAGTGATCATTATAAGTTTCCCACTGGAGAAAAAAATGTTCTGACAAAACAACACATGAGACATGCAGCATCAACAATTGCCTTTTTTCCAGACTGATAAATAATTTAGTTTTTCAATTTTGAAGCAACGAATGTCACTGTTATTAAACTTGGAGAGAAACCTGTGACCTAACATCACCACCAAGATAAGCCTGCAAGTTCACAATGTTAAGAACAAATAAAAGAAAGCAAAGAAAAAAGGAATTGAAAATAACGCTCAAGTGTTGCCAATTTAGCTCCATATTTTCAATTTTTCAAATTTAGGAGTGAATTCCAAATTCGAAAAATTAAATAAATAACAAAAAACATTTAAATTGACAACACCGGACTCCCAAATTAAAAAAAAAAAAGAAAAAAAAAGAAAAAAAAAGGAGCTGAACTGCGTTTGGCCAATTTAGAATTTTTGGTTGAATGAAAAAATAAAAATTAATTAGCCAGAAACTCTCCTGTGATTGAAAGGTTACTTTTTCACAACCCTCTGCTCAGGTTTCTTATTGTGTGCAGACTGGGAAGTTTGAAATGGTACCATCTCAAATTCTTTAACAATTGTTATTTTGATGATATTGAAACTAATTCTCAGTGTTGCCTTCAGCAGAAAGAATTATATTAGGAATCCAGAGAGATTTGAAAGCTGAAATGTAACTTCTTGTGGGTCAAGAATCATGTCTCTTGTTAGCAATGGAACTTTTATTAGAAGCTGGTAACTACAGTCTGTTTCGGAGATTATATTTCGGATTTCGGAGATTATATATACATATAAAAAAAAAAATGTTTAAATTCAAATCTCAAATAAGGGGAATAACTTCTGATCTGATTTACTTCCCTTGCACTTTTAGGTAAATTAAAAAAATGTTTTTATTGCTATTACTATTCAATTCACAAATGAGTTCCATTTTTAAAAAATTCTATTCATTGAAGCATTTCACTGTTTAGGAATTTGAGAGTTAAATTTCCGTTATGAATTTAAGAGTTAAATTTTCGTTTTCAAAGTTCAAAGTCATGACTTTTTGCATTTTTTGTTACTTTCTTTTTCGAAACTAAATTAATAAACTAAATCAACAGAGAAATGCTTATCTAAATTAATAAATCAACCAGTCCTTTGAAAGTTGATGTGAAATGTAGCAGATGTTTTTGTTGACAAGATGAAGCAAAAAACCTCATGAAGTGGGTACATACAGAAGGGCAGACATTTGGTGAATTATAGTAATATGAAAGGGGCCTGGTTTGTGCAGTTCCTGAAGCAAGATAATGTTCTTGCTCACACACTAGAAAGTTGGGAGAGAATGCATGAAAATACCATATACACTGGATGAATGGTTTACATGGGAATTTGGAAAACTACCACTCGCTGCAACTCATCTAAGCCACACAACTGTTCATATCAAGCTTTTGTAGTTGGCATATTGGATGCAGTGCAATATTTGCATAGTTCATTTTTATTAAAATTAAATGTCAGTCTTATATACCGGCATATAAAGTAACTTAGATATTTGATCAAAAATTATGAGAAAGAACAAAAATAGCTCATTTAGAACTAGTTGTTTATTCAAAAGGAGTCGATGAGTGATAATAATACCTCGTTTAATCTTCAAGATCAACTTATCACTTCAACACTCTTCTATCAGATTTGGCACCGTGACAAAATGATTAGATGACTAAATGGCCAGATATTCAAAAACTAAAAGAGCAGGGTTAGTGACGTTAATGAACACAAACTCAACAAAAAGAAGGGAACATGATACACATTGAAAGGAAATGACATTGTTCGGTTTACTCTTAAAGTGCCCAGCCTTCTTTGATTTGTTGCCAAGAGATAACATGTATGATTAAGCAATCTGGATTAGAGAGTAGTCTCCCTTTAGAGTAAAATCAGAGTTGCCAGATTTGGCCAGAAGGGAGATAATCCAAGTTTTATATCGGAGACTTCCCCAAAACAGGCATTGGAATAACGTCAAATTTGGAAATCAAGTGAGTTTGGCAGGGGTTCAATACCAGCCTGGAGGCAGGCATCACCCGTTATAATGTGGCTGTTGGGGTCCAAGAGAGCCAAATGCGTTATAACCAAGCCACTATAAAATTTAGCTATTTTGGAGCTAGATTAATATTTTAATGCATCCACTGACATAACGCAAACCATGCCTTATAATGGGAGGGGGGGAGCTGTAGTTAATAATAAACTGTGCATAACAAATATCTTTTTCAATCTTTATTATTATTATTGGATGAAGTAATTGTAACATTGTTTTAATTAAACTTGACTAGTTTTTACCTTCATCTTAATTTAAGTTGTTTTTATATACAACTTTCAATTCGGGCTGCTGTTTCTACAGCAACGAATAACAGCGCAGTCGGATAATAAAGAATAAGACTTCAGTCAGAATCGAACTCACACCCTCATTGCAAGAGGGAGTCTAGTTTACGTCTAGCTGCTTTTACCAATCGTCCACGAGGACTTCATGGATTAGCAGAAGCTGATTTACACTTTTAAACTAACTCCTTACTGCGGACCGAATTGAAAGTTGTATATAAAAACAACTGAAATTAAGATGAAGGTAAAAACTAGTCAAATTTTGATTAAAATAATGTTACAATTACTTCATCCAATAATAATAATAATAATGATTGATTTATTAAGATTACTAGTTATCATATGTGAAAACAATAAAAAATATGGCGCTAAGAGTTGGATGAAAACACCTTTCATCCGACTCTCAGTGCCATATTTTGTATTGTTTTCACGTATGAGAACTAGTAATCTTAATAAATCAATCTTTATTATTATTATTGAGTTTAAAAGTCTAAATCAGCTTCTGCAAATCCATGAAGTCTTCGTGGCCAATTGGTAAAAGCAGCTAGTGAGTTCGATTCTCACCGAAGGCTTATTCTTTATTAACCGACTGTGCTGTTATTCATTGCCGTAGAAACAGCGGCACGAATTGAAAGTTGTATATAAAAACAACTGACATTAAGATGAAGGTAAAAACTAGTCAAGTTTGATTAAAATAAATATCTACTGGTAATGTCAACATAGTAATAACATGAGATTCCTTCAAGTGTCATTTACTATATAAAAATGTTATATATTCACCAAATTGGAGACAAGATGGCCATATAAAATGGACAACAACAAATTTGTTTTCCCCAACATGTCAGATAAGAGTGACATGTTTAAAATAAACTTACTAGGATGGCTACTTGAAGGTCACCTGCTATGAACGTACCTGTGTGTGTGTCAATATCAAAAACACTTCATGTATAATTGTCTATGTAAATGCATTCTGTGTATATACTGGCAAATAGGGCAGTACTTTTTATCCTTGCCACTTCTTAATACTACTAGTTCTCAAACATAAACAAACACCCTGTTATTCCCTGCCACTTCTTAATACTACTAATTCTCAAACATAAACAAACTCCCTGCCACGTAATACAAATTTTCAAAACAAGCGGGGACACACTAGTGACCAATTTAGCATAAGCTTACATTGAAAACTGAACCCACCACTAATCCCCTATTTTGGAGGGGGAATTTAAAAAAAAAATAAAGCATTTTCCTTACTCATTGAGGTGTGTATGTGCAAAATCTCAATTTTCTATGAGCGGTTTGGGCTGGGTGAAGTCCAGATTGATAGATAAAATTGAACCCCCCACTAAAACCCTATTTTGGAGGGGAATTTAAAAAAAAAAACAACAAAAGGCATTTTCCCTACTCATTGAGGGGAGTGTGTGCGAAATTTCAAGTTTCTACTATGAACGGTTAGGGCTGGGCGAAGTCTGGATTGATAGATACATATAAATGTGTGAACACATGAATAACCTATACCTTTGGTAGCAGTGATTAACAGCTTCAGCTGAAATTCCCTTTTTTGCTTAACTCACCTGGTACCTCTTTTCAGATATATAAGATATATAATATATCTGATATATAATATCTAAACAATTATATGAAAACATGTTTAAGTCCCATAACATCAATTGTTCTAGCAGGATGTCTTTCTTCATTTAATTTTGTTCACAGTCTTATAAAACTGAGCTTTACTTTTTGTCAAACTCCAGTAACAAGAACAATCCTCACCTAATTCAGGGGAGTAAACACTTCACTGTTTGTCTATCACGTCAAGTTAAACCAAACCGCTATATAAAATTAACATTTCCCTACCGTGATTTGAAATCATGACCAAGTGATTACTAGGCGGCTGTCTTACCAACTGGGCTAAACAGACATCTTATATATTTACAAATTTATTTATTATATATACAATACAAAAGTTACAGTAATCATCTTCAGTTGGAATAGAAGTAGGGATGGAGTTTGACCCTGCAGCAGCCTGGATTGTTTCTTTTTATGTAGATATGAAACCAGCTGCAATTTTTCTTCATTGAGCAACTCTGAATAAGTACTACACCTTTATCAAAGTGACATAATTAAGATATCACATTAAATATGAAAGACTCTCTCCAATCTTTTTCTCTATAATGTTTAAAATTAATCTTTGTTGAATTAAAATAAGACGGAAAGTCAGACCATAGATGCATTAGTTCAATCTCATGTTGAGAAAGGGAGACACCCTTCCATTAGAAGCACCTTCATTTAACAGCCCCTTTCTTTAAAATTTTGTTTCAGTATGTCAGTCACTGAGTCAGTGACTTATAGGAGCTGTGGTGATATAAAGATGTTTTTGGTTTGGAAACACTTTGTGGTGATCGAAGATAGAGGACCTTGGTTGTGGAATAGCAACAAAAACAGCATTTATGAGAAAAATATTATTCTCTTTTCTTAGTTTATTTTTCCTCTCATGTGAATGAATTTAGAGAGCGCCATGTTATCGCGTTACAAGACAACAATGTTCAATTGCTTTTCTTAGGCGTGTGAGCTGTTCATGAGTTATGCGTGGAAGACGAACCGAAAGGCATGCCCCAGGGAAGAATTGAAACCGTTTTGCTGTTGGGGAATCGACCCCATACTTATCGAGCTAAGCCACTCCCCTTTTGGTAAGAGGATTGAGACAAACTTTTCCCATTTGCTGATCGCTAGGGAAAGTTTGAGTGGGTTGGACCTTCCACCTGAGTGACCAGCCGGTCTCTTAATTATTTCAAAAGGACAAACAGCCGGTGACCATGGGGTCAATTGAAGCACATCTAAAAATGATCTAACAAAATCAAACCAGATTAATAATGATTATGACAAGCTTTTTTAACCTGGGCAATAACAAGTAACCTTGCTGTATTACGCCTGAAGTGAGGCGGGGTTGGGTATCAATTTCAGGATGATGATGATTTAAGTGATAGCTCAACATTCACACCGTTTGAGTGAAGAAACACCTGTGAATATTGAAGTCAGACAAACATTCATAAATCTTTGAGGTATACCTAAGGCGACACGAGCCAGGTGGGATCGACACTCAGGCCAATCACAGAGATCAGGAATCCAATTGCACAACCTTGATATCTGAGAGGAATAATTAATTACCTTCATCAAACACAGTTTGATTATGACTTAATTTTAGTCTATCTGGCACAAGACCACAAGTATAAGGCACCAAGTGAGGATCAAACTCGTTACAATTATAACAAGAAAGCATTCAGAGATTGCCTGTCAATGCCATTGACACTAAAAATTCAATGAAAATCAGATCATGTATAGCTACGATGCTGGGGAGGTAACTGTAAAAGATTACTGGATCTGCTCCAAAAATGTCAATGAAATTCATTGAGAACTTTTGGAGATATAGTGTGGACAGACAGACACAAGTGAATACATATAACTCTTTGTTGGTAGGGGTAATTATTCGTAAGATCAGCTTGCTAACTCCTGCTCCATGGTGAGGCGCTCGCCACTGTTTTATTACGTCAAAGCGTAAAGTATTAAAAATCAGATCAAATCATTTGCATAGTGTGGCAGTAATTAAGCACTCAACTCGGCTCTTATGCTGGACACTTGGAACTTTTCAGACTGGTGTTCATTACACATACTGGACAAAGGACAGAGACAAGTGTAAAGTAATCAATTAAAACTTGTAACGAAATGCATCGACATTTGACGGCACTGTGGGTGTGTTAGTATATGAGTATAAGTTTCATTGTCCCCAAATATTGACCTCTGTAAACTTGCTCACTTCTAGAATGGATACAAGTAAATCATATATGCATACATGCTTCTTATCTGTACAAGCAAAAACATGAGATATGTGTGGACAAACACTATCATCTTTCAGGTGTGTGTACGTGCATTTTATATATATATATATATACCGGACAAATTTAACATGCCAAAA
>VCCN01006982.1:1124423-1135567 GCA_006491835.1 Architeuthis dux | reverse complement strand
CACACACACACAAAAAGAAAGAAATGATAATCCTTAATTTCAGTGTCGTGAGTATTGACTTCATTTTAGGCTCTGATGGGAAACGTTGGTTTATGGCCATAAAAAAAAAACCAGACAGCAACAAATTTTAATAGAGAAAATCCATGACAGACCTAGCAACTTCTTAAGATTATTTCTTCTTTGTCTCAAAGAAAATAATTGAAAACGGTCCACTTGCCCAACTTCACTTTACGTAACGAATGCAGTAACGTAAACCAGGACTTATTCAAAGATATATTATGTACTTACACATTTCTAAAAAGATTTAATTGGGCTAAAAGTTTCAAATAAAAGACGTTTGCAAGTTAGTCTGCCTCATGGGCAGTGGTGTAGCAAGAGTTCTCAGCAGAGGAAATTTTGCGCCCCTTCACACATGCACCTGGGGGCAACTGCCTCCTCTTGCTACAACACTACTCATGGGTGAGGTAATTGCATATTTCCCAATGGTGTCAAAAGGTGAGTTTATGATCCGGGTAAATAATATCTAACATTTTGAATGCTGGTTTTTAAGGCAGGCAGACCCTCTCCACTGAGAAAATTGCTGTGTTATAATATTCCTATCATGAACACTCCCTCATATGGCCTTGTGCCATGCAAAACTAAGCTTAATAAATATCCCATCCATTTGCAATGAAGTACTGTATATACTAATAAAAGGACAGACTTATTTTTGAAAAAGAAAAACAACTATGCAAATATTACACTGTGTTTGTATTATGAGTAGGGGGCTTTCTATCAAAGATCAATATGGACAGTTATGGTTATTGGATGAGCTGTTGTGAGCGTTGGTCCTCTAAATGCCCTTGTAGACAATTCATCTCATAGTTCAGCACAGGAGCGTAGCTGAGGGAGGGACTGGGGGGATACACGGTAGGGAAAATAATCAGTAACAATTATAAATCAGAAAATATTCATTAGAATATATTTTATTACTGATCTGTGAAGACTGTAAATGAAAGGGGAATCCATGTCTGCATAGAAGTTTATATATAAGCTTCAATA
This sequence comes from Architeuthis dux, assembly GCA_006491835.1. Taxonomy (NCBI): domain Eukaryota; kingdom Metazoa; phylum Mollusca; class Cephalopoda; order Oegopsida; family Architeuthidae; genus Architeuthis; species Architeuthis dux. The sequence continues at coordinate 1,134,526 of VCCN01006982.1, read as the reverse complement.
ACATCATGCAACAAGATTTTTGTTCCTGGTTAGTGAGTGTTATTTTCTGCTTGCTTATGTGTAAAAAGTATAGAAAATAGCTATTATTCCTTTCAAACTTTGCTTTTGTGGCCAGGATAGTGATATTCGTATGTAATTGTTTTTCTTACTTTATGTGATTAAAAATATGCAAATTCACCCGTTGTCCATTTGAAAATAAGTAGATTTCAAATTATCACTGTTCTGGTTGCAAAAGCAAAGTTTGAGGGGAATAATTGACATTTTCTATACTTTAGATATAATCAATCAGAAAATAAAACTTATTAACCAGGAACAAAAAAGAATAGTTTTAAAAAGTTGCACAGTTTAATTCATTGTAATATTCATATGTAATTGTTTTTCTTACTTTATGTGATTAAAAATATGCAAATTCGCCTGTTGTCCAATTGAAAATAAGTAGATTTCAAATTATCCCTGTCAAAAGTTTGAAGGGAATAATTGACATTTTGTAATACTTTTTAGATATAATCAATCAGAAAATAGCACTTATTACCCGGGAACCAAAAGTTTTTAAAAAGTTGCCCAGTGTAAATCTTTGTGATAACAAACATGTGGATTAATCTCTAAAGACCCAAAATATTTAATGAGTAGCAAAGACGAGAAACACTGTGTCAAGTAAAGCGTGAAATTGCCTGGTTCAACAGAGTTGCACTAAAAGAGACTAAAAAGCACTCAGAATGCAGAGCTCTGCTAACACCATTGTCACAAAAATGTGAATGAAAATCAGCTCATATATAGCTACGATGCAGGGGAGGTAACGGTAAAAAATTCCTGGACTGTCACCAAAATTCAACCAATTCTTTCTTAGTCCACATTCAACCCTTCCACAAAATGTCATTACATAAAAATATGGAAAAAGATTTTTTTTAAATGAAAAAATATCTCTAAAGAATTCCTGGACCCACCCCAAAGTTTAATTTTTCCTTATCGCATTGCCAGCCCTTACAGAAAATTTCACTGAAATTCATAGAGAACCTTTGGAGATACTGTGTGGACATATAGCTACGATGCAGGGGAGGTAATTGTAAAAGAATTCTTGGATCCACCCCAAAATTAACCACCCTTCCACAAAATGTTATTGAAATTCATTGAGAACTTTAAGGTATTGTGTGGACAGACACACAGATAGATAAATAGAAACGAGTGAATATATATACCTCTTCTAACTTCATTGGCAGAGGCAAAAATGTTTACAATCTCTAAATCTCCCCCCGCCACAAGCATTTTTTCCACCTCACAGAACAGGTTATCTCCAAAAAATTCTAAATTATTATTTCTAGCCGAAGGAAAAGCACAAAGTAAAAAAAAAAAATAGCTTGATTAATACAATTAATTGGTTCCAAAATTTTCCGTACTGTTCAAGGTCTTATATTTTAATGTTTTTTTTTGTTTTCCACTTATACTTAGTTACATTAATTTGTACAGCAATACCTTAACCATACTACATCAAAACCCACACTAATCAAAACCGCACTGTTCAATGTATTGCTGTATTGTGGCAAATCCTGCCAGTTGTCTAAGTTATCTATCACACCCTTAGGAACTCAAAAACATGAAAAAGTTCCTGATGGTTTGATTTACAATATTTTCACCTTTACGTCACCAACAGCTGGAACTTTTTCTAAACTAAGTTTAAAGATAAACAATGAGAAAATGTTCTTCCTTTCAGTTTTTAACAGGGTTTAGGAATGTTTACATTGAGCTTTTTTACTAAGCTGAACTTAGACTGATACAATGTTGAAGTGTGTGTACACACATGGTAGTATTTGTGTTTATAAACACAGATGCACATTTACAAATCTTTCTAAACACATACTAATTCACAGTTTGTAGGTGTCTTTAATAGAAAATCAAAATGTTTATATACTATGCAAACACAGAAAAAACTTCACAGGCACCCATGTTTATGTAATGCACGGAAATACATAGCTACAGCTGTGAATTTATTTTTTATCTAAGCTGACACAAAACCCATTTTGATAACAGTAAATCGGCCTTTCTCTAGTTCTGTTTCCAGATTTTTAAAAACAAAGAAACCAGGATAGTACAAAGGAAAGCTAATCAGTATTCTGAACTCCTGCAGGTTGACTGAAAGGAACTAAGTGGTTGTGGTGGAACACGTGGAATCTGCTTACATTTGAAATTTAATTTACTCAAAGATTATTTTTTTTTAAATAACAGCAACTTTCTGGACAGACTACTTACATAAGGAATCCATGGTTCCAGTACTGGCATTGCTTGACCGGCGTCCATCTCCAACCAAATTGGCAACTTGGAGACTTATTCGACGGTCCAGCTGGATGCTGTGGCGTTTTCGACCAGCTTTGGTCCTGAAGCCCTCCTCTTCTTCAATACTCCGCATTTTTTCCGTGACATCAAATTTGTCCTCCACATCTTCTGTGGAGTGATTTTTGGACATTAGCCTTTTGACAAAAGACATTTTTAGGCTGTTGCTTTTCTTTTCGATTCAGAAGAGGAAAGACTAGGGAAAACCAAATTACTTTGGCTTTTTTTAGAAAAGAATTCAAGTGAAAAATAGTTGAAGAATAAGTAAATAATTAGAGATCCTTAAAACTTCTTCCAAATAAATAAGAGAAAGACGAATGTGGAACAAGATTTTCTTTTTTTAAATCAAGAATTTCAAATGGTAAATTCCAAGTTTGGTAATTCCACCTTTCTGGATTCTGTGAGATTTATTTGTATTATAAGTTCAAAATTCTCTTTTTGTAAATAAAAGCTTTTTAGGATAAGCTCAGAATTTGTGTCTAGTTAAAGAGTTAAGTAATGTATAATTTATATATACGGGAAGAAATTCAGGTAAAGGAAAAACTACTTTTTTTCTTTTTAACTCCTCCTTATGGACGTTAAAGTATTGGTAACAATTCCGTTTTGAAGAGAAAGGTGTCCTTTGTTTGTTAGTTTTTTTACTGTCTTGCTCGGGTTCCCTTGTTTTAAAAAAAAACTAAACAGAATGTTTTGGCAGGCCAGTTGAAGTGTCGGCAGGCACGCCAGCCACTTGGAACTTTCTTCAAACACCAGAGTTCAACGTGCCAATCAAGTTAGACAACGACGACGACGACGACGGAGGCTGACGTTAGGTAGCTGGCGTTAAACTTTGGCACAGGACGGGCGACTGGGGAGAGGACAGAACCCACGGGAGCCGGCAGGGTGAAAGACAAGTGCAATTGAAAAACGCTGCCCTGCCTCAACTTTACAGATGCCAGAAGCGACAGAGATGTTAAGGACAGGTGAGACAGACAGACACTTAACAAACTGAGTAGAGTACCTTTATAGACAGACAGATGGGTAGGTAGGTACCGGCGTACATACGTAGCTAGGGACAAAATCGTGAGGAGAAAATTGGACGAGGGTAACAGCGTATAACAGGAATGTGCAGCAGCCTTCATAAAAGGTGAAGGTGTTTTTGAGATTTTTTTTTTTTTTAATCTTTTATCTACAAAAACTTGAGGTATTTTCTTTTTCTCATAATATTGTTGTTGGGGACGAATGCTGCCGAATCAGCAGATGTAGAAAGAACCCAACCGCTGGTTGGTCAAGTGTAGTATTCTGGAAGACCTGGGTTAGCATGACAGACGTGTTGCGGGCAGAGTATTCTTCTTCTTATTATTATTTTCTCCCCCTTTCTTTTCGTGGGGAGGAGGAGGAGGTTCTTTGTTTTGGTAAGGATAGTTTTCCCCCTTTGGCCAGTCTGTTTTGCTGGCTGGCTCGCTCTATCCTTAGTCGGCGGCGTCAGCAGTAGTTACAGTGGTATCAACTAATGAACGAGACTCTAGGTGTCACTTACAAGCAAGATATTATTCATGGGAGTGGCGGGGTGGTGACGACGGAAAGCGATAATGAAGGAAGGAGATGCCAGGTTATCAGCTTGCTTTTTTCCTTCTTTTTCTTTCTCTCACTCAATCATTCACTAGCTTTCTTGACATCAGTGTAAGTAAAACAAACCGAGCGGCAGGACAGTACACAACACAAGCAACTGTCAGAGAGGGATAGAGAGACTTAATAGAGAGAGAGACTTGCGAGTTCCTTCCAATAGAGACTAGGTAGTCCGGTTATATTTTCTCTCGCTCTCTCTCTCTCTAGGCAGAGGTGTTCTTGGCAAGTACCGTCCCTCCCCCAGAATACAATCAGGTAGTCGCTCGACGGTGCAGGACTGTGGGTAAGAAGGAGAATTTTTCCTGGCAAACTTAATAAAATAACAGAACTACACCAGCAGTAAGACGATGAAGATGGTGGTGGTGGGGGAGAAAAAAAAGTTAATGTATTTATAGAGATAACTCGTAAAGTGGTCTTTCCTTTTTCTCTGTCGAAGTGCGAGTGACGACGATGATGATGATGATCACCACAATTAATGATGAATATTGAATAACGAGACGATGATGAGTTATAAAAACAACTGAGCCAACAATAACAAAGCGAATTTAAATGAAAAAGAATTCAGATTTAATTAATATCCATCTCATTTCACTTCTTGGCATCGATGCTTGTTTTTTTTCTCTAGTAATGGGCAACGCAACTTTTGAAAAAATCTGACAACCTATTTTAAAAACGTAATTAAAATTGGAAAAATGTTGTTCAAGTCTTTTCTTGTTTTTTTTTTTTTTTGCTGAAAAGGAAAAAGACCAATTTTTTTTATTTTTCCGTCGGCCACTCTAATTTAATATTTCGTGATTGTTTCAAATTCAAACCACTTCTTGTCCGCGTTGTCCGTCCGCTTCGTAGTATTATATCATTCTATCAATTCCATTCTTAAATACAATTAAATATTTCGCGAAAAAATACTCTTTTGTTATTAATCTGTCCTTTATTAGTGCCCATAAACCGTTATTTATTTTTAGATACGGTCTTTTTTCGTGTTTTTCCTTTATACATTGGATGCTGTAGTTGCGTTAAAGTCCTTCCGTAAAAACAGTAACACTTGGTTTCAAAACTAACGTATAGATATATACGCGTGATAGCGTAAAAATAGTAGTTGTAACACTGACGGTACTACTAGTGTTGCTGGTAGATAGGCAGACTAAAGTTCAATAACAAGTGAGCGTAATAAAGCAAGGTCAGGGTATTTCCCCCCTCCTTTTTCAGTTTCAGCCAAAAAATACCCCCACTGTCTAACAACTAAATGCTGGCTAATGCGTGTGTGTATCTAATTACAATAAAAAGTATTGGTTTTTGAGACAGGGAGCAAGACTTCTTTTCTTTTTTTCAGGTTTGTATTTTTAACGAATGTACCTTTTTTGCTTATACTTTGAAATATTCAGTATTCACACAGCGAAGAGTTAATGAACCGTGATACTTCAAATTAAATGCACAGGCCCTTAACAAGGGAAGCAATATAATTATTGTTTTGTTGTGGTTAACGTGCGACTCCGAGTTTTCTTTTTTTTTGTTTTCTCTAGCCACAGGGAACGAATAATCTGAAGCGGACAAGCGATTGAAAATGTGCTGCTAAAAGTGGAAATTACACATCGATTACTGAAATAATAATAAAATTTAAAACGAGGACAGAAGTCGAAAAAAGACCAAAAAAAAAAAATTAGTTGTTTTGCAGCTCAGGATTCATAATATTTTTTCCTCTCCCGAGTTTTCCTGATATTATCACCATGGGACGGTACGGTACGGTAGTGATGGGGTTGTTTTTGGAAGGCGAAAATGTCCGCATATATACATGCTCTTATTTCTCTCTAGTTTGACTGGACGTGGATGCGCAACAGCGTATAAGTGTGAGGTCTCCGACAAAGCCGCACACACGTATAAGATGAAGAAACGACGAAGAAGTGAGAAACTGGATTTTTCAGTGGCATTGTCTTATCTTCTTTTTTTTCTCTTTGGGAGGGATTGTTTGTATTTAGTGTCACCTGCAGGAAAAGTGGAGTGAAAAGCAGGCAATGTGGTCCGAGAGAAAGAGAGATCAATCACCCTTTCTCAATCAAACCACTACAGCACCCACATTAAAGGTAGCACTCAGTGCCGCCTCAAATAATCACAATAATCCTGACAACGCGGATTGTAGCAGTTGTAACATTGCTTGCGACAAGCGATCATAATGTTGGTAACAGATGATGTAGAAGTAGCAGTATAGTACCGAGGCGTGAGGGTAGTAGCGCATATACATCCTCTTCAAATTTAACGAGAAGGCCCGGTAATTTGAACACACAGACACACAAAATTCGTAAAATCAAATATATAACACTCGACACAAAGGGAAGATGGTTTTTAAAAAGTGAACATGTTTTTTTTTAATTGGTTTCATATTCTGAATGTGTTTTAAAAAAAAACACTTTCAACGCAATGGATAAATGAATATCGAATATCAATAATAATCGATGTCATAAAACATAAATCTTCCGCCTACACACACCGTGAGGAATTTTATTAATCAAAGCGGAAAACTATGAAAATTACCCGGGGATGCCGATCTCTTTCCGACAGAACGACAGTCATCTCACCTTTCTTAAGGTAACAATTCAACTTAAAATCCAAGATCCGGTTTGCAAGTTCCAATAATTGAATTTACCCCCCCCCCTCTATACACATATTCTTAACCCCCCCCCTTTGCATTTAACGAATCAAATGTCGAATCCAGACCAACATTGATTCAAGTCAAAAGCGCAAACTTCCATATTACACCGTAATCAAAATTTAATTTAATTAAAACAAGGATGACATGTAGAATTCAAAACCTTTTTAACTACATAAAAGAATATTGTAAAGTAATAACTTGTTGAAAAAAAAATAGGATCTCTTTTTATAATGACAAACTATGAAAATGAAAAATATTTTCAATTTCAGTGTTCTAGACGTTATAAAATATTAAAATTCTACAACTTCACAATCATAAAATTTCAAAATTAACACTTATGAACGTAGTTCAGACCTTTCATAATGCTTTTTTTAAATTTTAAACTATCTTTCTGAATGCAAAAGTAAATAAAAAGTAAACATGTTTGGCTAGAGTTAGTCAATGTTGTGTTCAAACGATTGGAATTACCCTCTAAAAATGCAAAAAACGAAGGGTTTTTTTTGGCACAGTGTAGGGAAGGTGGTTCCGATTGTTAAGTTTTGTACACACGATGTTTAAAACGGTGCACAAATAAAAAGAAATTAGAGAATTCATGAAAGAATAACATAAGTAAATACATAAATTATATTCTTATTGCTTTGGATAAATACAATTTTTTTTTATTTGTGCGCAGTTTTTAACATCGTGTGTGCGAAACTTTACAATCGGGATCACCTTCCCTCTACATTATACTGGTTTTTCAATAAAATTTAAATAAATTTTGCATTAATAATTTATTTGTCATTTATTTTTTGCAGAAGGTTCGAGTACCCACATTTGGCTATTTCTTAGTTTCATGAACACGTATATTACACACTAGCATAGTACCTGTCAAAAATGACGTAAGGATAAATTATACACATATATTTTAGTATAATTGTATTTATCGCAAACAAACAAATATATCTCAAACGAAATTTATTTTTGCCGATTTTCTACAACTTACATAATTTGTTTTTTAAAAAATAATTTCAAAACAATAAGGCAACAGAATTGGGTAAAAACTCAAATGAGACATCAGCAGTAGTGATATCACCAGCAGCAGTTGCCTGCGTACTTTCAGCGAACACACAGACGCAACGATAGATTGGTAGGTCTAAGGTAGGTAATAATGCTCCGCGGTTGATGCGAATAAATACTGAAATATTAACAAAACATTTACTTCTGTTTACCACAGTCACATTCTGAAAGTACACCTGAAGAAGGCCGTGGAATCGATCGGCCGAAACGTCGTGTTAACAACACAAACAGCAGGGAGAAGTTCAATCGCCCGAAAAACCCTTTGAATGTGCTTCTTTGTTTATTAATCACAATTTATGAGCAATGGCAATGAGAAAGTATCTGCGTGCTAAAAAAAAAAATTGTTATAGTTGAATGTACGCATTGAGAAATACGCCCTGGGAAATACACGAAACAGAAAGAAAAATATGCAGAAGAGAAAAGGCGGGTGCAAATATGACGATTGCAGCGGGGATATCAGTAGTTTTAGATAACTGGGATAATTCCTAATGAAACGGAGACAGTGGAGTACGTATACCCGGGGCTGGATAAGATATTAGAGGAGTTGGCAATATGAGATAGAGAAAGTAAAGAGATCAATATTAAGGTTACAGCGTTCATAATATAGCCATCAGGGGCATAGCTGGAGATTTGGAGTCCCCGGGGGCTTGGCTCATTGAGGGACGCCCCCCCCCCCTTCTAACATTCAGGGAGATTTGTTAATGTTAGTAGAAATGCAGTAGGTGTACTAAGTACTACTATTCATAAAGCTTTTAGGGGCCCTTTCCATTGGGGTCTCGGGGGCGATTTAAAATCGCTACCCTCCTTCAGCTTTATATAATAGCCATACATGCTACGAACGTGTGCAAATAAGTAAGTCGTATATTGATTGTTTGTAGTTGAGAACTTTTAAGAAAAGTATGCCATAACTCATTGAAGAGTCGTTGGAGGAGAGAGAGAGCAGACGACAGATAATAATGCACGAGAGAAAACACAAGTAATCAAATGAATGAAAGTAAAAATAAAGACTGGCGGTGGGAAGGAAGAAGTGCCTGGGGGGAAAGAAAGGCGTAGGAAAAAAAATACAGTGAAAATAGAGAGAGCAAGAAAGAAGAAAGTACGTATAAAACAAAAGAAAAAAATAGAAGAAAGAAAGAATAAGAAAGAATAAGAAAGAAAAAACAAAGCAGAGACAACTCGAGAGAAAAGGAAAGGAAGAAAAATAAGAAAAAACAAGAAAGAAAAAAAACAAGAAGAAAGAAAAAAAACAAGAAGAAACAAAAAAACAAGAAGAAACAAAAAAACAAGAAGAAACAAAAAAACAAGAAAAACAAAGGAGAGACAACTCGAGATAAAAGAAAGAATGGAAGAATAAATACTACTGTTGTGAGTTCGAAGCTCACTGGGTATCCTAGTGTTGTGCCAGACTTAGCTAGGGCGCCTGACAGCGAGATAAGAACAGGGATTCTTTCTAAGCTCGAAATAAATGCAGAACTGTTTTATGTAAACTCTAATGAAATTTAATCGATAATATTTGTTTACTAAGCATAGCCTAGATTTGGCGCAAGGCCACACGTATGGGGGGCACCGAGTGAGGATCGAACTCAGTACTCCGTATTAATTGATCTGCAAGGCTAGCTTCTTGCTAACTATTTACACCACGACGAGGTGTCCAATTTAATTTATAAATAAATACGATGAGAGAAAGAGGGGGGGTAGGGAGAGAAGGAAGGGAGAGATAGAAACAAATGCAAGTTTCCTACCCGCCCCTCTCCTCCTCACACCTGACCTGCCCCCGCACTTTTCTTGCAATCAGACCAACTTGGTTGGCTGACAGGCAGTCAGGCCGATTTCTAGATTGTGTACATTTCTCATAGCCACAAGCACATGGAGATTTTATGTTTACCTACCAAAAACCACTTGCACATTTTCGGGAGAGAGAAAAGGCAGGGTGGAGGGGGAAATGAATGACGGGTGGGGATTATTGTCTCAATTTATTTGATGTTTCATTTCTCACATCTCTGGAAGTAAAAAAAAAAAAGGGGGAGAGAAATAAAAGTCTAGTTCCGAATTACGAAATTTGATTTTTATATATCCGCGACCCATTTTTCTTGGAGGCTCTTAAAGAAATGAAAGCAAACCCGACTACAAGACTTGAAAAGCTCACACAAGGAAGTGGTTGTTGTTACCCCGACGATGGCGGCGGCGGCGGAGAAAAAGAAATGGTAAGTGGATCATTTTACTTACCTTTTTCTCAATCGTGATTTGTTTTTTTGCTATTTTGGGGGGTTTTGAATTTTTAAGTTCAATCAGGGGTCGGGTGGGGAAGGCAATGAAAGGGGGGAAGGAGACGGGAAAGTGGATGGGTAAGTGAGAGTGAAACAGAGGGAGAGGGAGAGAGAGACAGAGACACAGAGACAGGGAGAGACAGAAGGAAATGAAAGGGAGGAAAGAGACGGGAAAGTGGGTGGGTGAGTGAGAGAGACAG
>VCCN01006982.1:1096650-1107251 GCA_006491835.1 Architeuthis dux | reverse complement strand
AGAAGAATGAAACGTTGCAAAAAAGCAAAATATCTGCACAGAACATTAAAAGGAACTCATTTAGAGACAATGTTCACTCATTTTAGAAGCAAGTGGCGTTGACAGAAGGAAAATTGATTTCAACAAGCAATCGAACAAAAAACCTGTAAAACAAGTCCGGTTAGTCACTCAATAGAAACCATCACGTAACCAACGTCTTTTGGCAGCATGTTGAAGGTGATCAATTAAAAATTTGGAAAAAATGATCAATGAATAAGTTACTTTTCTTGTCTCTTGTTGGGCCGTGAACACTAAAAGTCTGAATTTTCAGAAAAAAACAAGCAGGCACAAACTAGTGACCAATTTAGCATAAATTTAAATTGCATATTGAAACGCCCTCTAAAAACCTATTATAGGGGGAAATTTAAAAAAAAAAAACACACATTTTCCCTACTCATTGAGGAGAGTGCATGTGCAAAATTTCAAGTTTCTACTAGAAAAAAAAAGAAGAGACCAATTTAGCATAAACTTAACATTTCAAATTGAATCCCCCACTAAAAACGTATTTAGGAGAGAATTTTAAAAAACCAAAAAAAGTTTTTTCTAGACATAAGTTTAAATATGTTTAAATTTTCAGCCCTCTTTGCTCAATTGATTCGGCCAGTACACGTGATAAATACATAGCCAGCCAGACCAACTTGAAAACTGAAGAAACCTATGTTGACAGCTTTGTTGGCAGTTTCTAACACTCAGCATTAAATTACCTTCCTCAGTTAAAAAAATATGTTGTTACAGAGAAACTAAATTAAATGAGTTTTTTTAAAAAGAAGGAGTAGTAGCCATCTTTTGTCATCAAAAAATCTAATTTCAACTGGTCTCTACCTCCCAACATCAAGGAACCTCTTTAAAATAGAAAAAAAATCTCAGCATTTTCACTGCTTTTATTAAAAATAGAGCATTTAACTTCATCTTTTGTCAATGAGATTTTTCAATGCTTGCTTGGTCTAATTTCGAATTGGCAACCTCCATTGCAAAAAGAAAATATTTTTAAAAGTAAGTATTTCACCACATTTTTCCAACAATTGATAATCTTAATATTATAAAATAAATTTTGCTGAAAGCCCATCTTGCAATATGGCATTATCTAAATGTCAGCTATTTAACTCTCAAATTCATGTAGCCACTTGTATTGACAGTGGAACTTTTCAACAAATAGAATTAAAAATAATTGAAGTCTTCTGTGAATTGAATAAAAAAAATTTGTTTTAAATTCACCTAATGGTTAAAGGGGAGGGGATAGTTTCAATCAAGAAATATTTCCTTTGATAATGACATTCATTTAAAAAAAAAAAAACAAATTTTAAATGTTTGGTTCATGAATGACTTAACTAAGCCTTTGTCAGAGTTAAATTCTGATGCGCTGAATACAGAAAAGACAAAGTTATTCATGGACAAGGCTAGATCATTAGATGCACAGCCAGAGGTCTGAATGATCTTGGGCTGTACACGGGTGTCTTCAGAAAGGACCAAGATGAATAATGGAGAGATATTGTCTGAAATTTGAGTCAGTCATTATTCCACAAGTTATTTGGACTAATATCCATATCCTTGCTGCAAAGTTGTGAATATCTGTAATGTTAAATAACTATTTTGAGTTATTCCCCTTAGGCAGGGGAGTGATTATCAACTTCTGGCAAGGGGGCACTGTTTAAAATTCTGGTTTTAGGAGGTGATCGGAGAAGATAAACGTGGGTGTCGTTGGCCGCGGTCATTGTAAATATATGAATAAAGGATCTCTGTGAGTACGTTTTCTGTTTGCATTTTTAATCTGTTAATATCTGTCATTATACCAACCTTGCATTTAACATAACATTTATTTTAGTGTGAAAAAAAGTATACAATTTGTATATACAAGCACACATCATAACCATATTTACACAATATCAAGGGCCTTAAACCTTTGCGGTGGTGTAATAAACATAATTCTTCTTAAAATCATTTGCATCTGTTCATAGCACTACTGCCTGAATAAACCATAGAAAAATCTGCTTGTGAAATATTTTAACTCTTAAATCCATAGACCACTTGTATTGACAGTGGAACTCTTCAATGAATTACAAATAATGGAACTTTTCTGGGAATTGAATAGAAAATTTTTTAAAAATTCACCTAATGATCAAAAGGTTGATAATTTCAATCAGGACTTATTTCCCTTTGATAAATTTCCATTCAAAACTTATGAATTTAAGAGTTGAAATAAAATATTTTAAATGGTTGTGAGTGTTATATCAAATGTTAACAACCAATAAATGGAGTCATTAGGGGTATCTGCACAAGAAACGTTACCTAAATCAAAAAAAAAATAGAACCATTTTTTTTTTTGCCAGAAATGTTTTGTGCTTTTAATCCATTAGACACAAACATCTTCCTAGAAGTTTTCGAAAAAAAATGTTTAAGGTTTTACATGTAGCTGTATTGTACGGAAAAATCCTCATTAAAATATCAAAGAAACCTAGTTAACAAACTTCACAAGGGAAGTAACAACATGCTTTGAAGCCTCACTTCCAGATAATGGACGGAAAGTAACTGTCCCATTTACCATGCAGTTACATTGCAAATAGAAACCTCTCGTAAAACCTTAAGAAACATTTGAAAACTAACTTCTTCTAGGAAGATTGTTAGGCTCTAACGGATTAGAAGCACAAAAAATTACTGGCGAAAAAAAAATTGTTTCTATTTTTTTTTAACTTGGTTAACGGATGTAGATCTTTACCGAAATGCTTTTACCCTGTCAGCCACACAAGCTATAGTGGACTAAGCCAATAGTTTTTGACTCCTAAAGACCTGTCTGTAATATGTCATCAATGTACAAAAAGCTCTCTTTGTAATGTTCAGCTTATCAATAATCATGAACATCAACTTTGATGTGAACCTTTTGGGGCGCAACTTGAATCGACATAAATCAAATCAATGGATAACGCACGCTAGAAAACCATTTGTGATTAATCAGGAAGGATAATTTAGTAATCAAAGAACTTAATTTAGTCACAATTTATTTCAATAAAGGCATCTTTCGAATCTATTAAAAACAAAGAATATTTAAAATGTAGAAAGTAAGCAAGCATAATTTGCCCGTGGACCGATTAAAATACCTTTGCAGGCTTGTATATTGCTTATACCTGCTGTAGAACCTAATTGTCTTAAGCAAATCTTTTAGGCCTTTTAATCATCGCTAGCAAAGGTTTAGGTTATTCATGTGTTCACACATTTATGTGTGTATCTGGACTTCACCAAGCCCTAAATGTTCTTAGTAGAAACTTGAAATTTTGTACACTCACTCCCCTCAATGAGATGGGGAAATGCTTCTTTTTGTTTCTTGAAAATTACCCTCCAAAATAGGGTTTAGTGGGGGGTTCAATTTTCAATGTAACCTCATGCTAAATTGGTCACTAGTTTGTGCCCACTAGTTCTTTTTGAAAATTCAGACATTTTTTAGTGATCACAGCCCAACCTTTTAATAGGTAACCTCCAACACAGCATATATAGGTGGCGGTGATTCATAATTTCCCTTGGAATACTAGTTTTCTTTCTTTTTTTTTTTTTTTAGATTACCCACTGCTTGATTTTTACAAATTATTTTTTTTTTAAATCTCAAATCCTTTATACAGGACACAAATTATTTTAAAAGTTTTCAAGAATGTAATTGAAATTAAATTCAAAGCAGCTGGTCTGGCTGTCAATTAAAAAGAAAAAAATCCCTGATTGCGTATGTGTAAAAAGTATAGAAAATGGCTATTATTTATTCCCATTCCTTTCCTTTTGTGGCTAGGATTTTGATATGCATTTTTTTGTTACTTTATGTAATTAAAAACGTGCCAATTCACACGTTGTCCAATTGAAAATAAGTAGATTTCAAATTATCACTGTTCTGGTTGCAAAAGCAAAGTTTGAAGAGAATAATTGACATTTTCTATACTTTTAGACATAATCAGGAAATAACACTAATTACCCAGGAACAAAAAAGTTGCAGTGTTATTTAATTTTCATAATCAATAATTATTTCACTGACAACTTCATTAGGTTGGAAGTTCTCAATGCCATTTTTTGCACAATGTTGAGGAGATCTTAGAAGTATCTTTGAGGTTTCCACATCTCTTTGTTGCTTGTGCAAGCATACACCTTAAGAATTATTTTGAAAAAGAGATAATATTACTATAATCAATCAGAAAATAACACTTATTACTCTGGAACAAAAATAAAAGTTTTAATAAAGTTGCAGTGTTATCATTTACTAAAAACTATTAAAAATCATTTAAAAAGCACAATGCAAGAAACAAGACCACAAATTCTTTATTTATCCACTGGATAGCATTTAATCCATCCTACTCTAAAAAAAAAAGAAAAAAAATCTAAGCATTAGCCTTAAATGGCCTTGCAAAGCAAAGGAAGAAAAACACTTGGACAAAGACAAGACTTGGCAGATGGAGATTTTTATACAACCGTAGATTGAAAGAGATAAGAAGCTTTTCAATGAGCTCTTTCATGTCATCAATAAAAGACCATGCTTCATTAACCCAGTGGTATCCCACCAATAATTGTGATGCATCAGATCTGTTATCCTTTGCTTTCAGACTAAATCATACATTTACTGTCAATGAGAATGGAACAAGTTGTATATTTCATGCTTATTGATGCAAGATAGCAGGCAATCTGCACAAGTAGACATTCACCTATTTCTCTTCTCGAAACTGGTTTTGTTAGGAGTTACAGGGTGGCCGAGTGGGTAATGGCACAGAGTATGGGCTCGGCTCGGCGAGTTCAAACTTCGGCTGGGGCAGTTTAGTTTCACTATGCACTAATGCCCTTGTGAAAGGCATGAATCCATCTCTCCCCACTAGATATAAGTAAAATAGCGCAGGATGAAGTGAGTGATGCCATTTCAGGTGCTTGTCGCCTCTGAGTATTTCACATATGCAAAAAAGTAATAATGTGATATGCGGAGCGCAAACAGGGATGGCTGAAGCCATACTCAGCGTAAGGACACTACTAGATAAAAGAGAATTCACTGTTTAAAGTTGCCAGACTTTCGAAAATTAGCCTCAATAAAAGATCTCAGTTGTATTAATTAAACTGTAATCAAAGCTCGCAGCAATTAATGGCTCAAACCTTAACTTTTAAATTCATAGACCGCTTGTAATTGACAGTGGAACTCTTCAATGAATAGAATTAAAACTAATGGAACTCTTCTGTGAATTAAATAGAAATCATCTTTTTTTTTTCTCTCACACCTAATGGTCAAAGGGAGATAATTTCAATCAGGAATTATTTCCCTCTATAATGTCATTCAATTTTTTAAATGAATTTAAGAGTTAATGCATAATTGTCTTCTTTATGAGATTCCGAAAACTTATTGAGAAAAGATAGCAATAGGTGCGGCTTTAAATAGAATTGCTAGTGAGGAAGTGACAAGAATTTTAAAAAATATTAGAGATATATAAAACCTATATTTGAGGAAGGCTGAAGAACACATCTGCTAAAACATTGTGATAAATACAATAAAGATGAAGACATTTTGGTGGCATGAACCCAAGTATTTTTTCATTCCATTATTGACTTTATTTGTCGAGGATGTAACTTGGAGGGTTTTTCTCAGCAGTTCTGCGTTTGGAAAGATTTTGGCTGACTTGCATGAATTATCAAAGTTGGATTATAACAGATGCCTTCAGACTACGATGATGACACAAAGCAGATTAGAATAAACACAAAAGGTCTACAAAAGGGTTGCCAGATTTGGCCAGAAGGGAAGATAATCCAAGGTTTATCTCAGAAACTTACCCAACACAGGCATTACAATTTGGAAATCAAGCGAGTCTGAAGGCCGAGGTTCAATACCAGCTTCTTGCCTTCAGACTCACTCGATTTCCAAATTCCACACTATTCCAATGCCTGTGTTGGATAAATCTGAGATAAAGCTTAGATTATATCCCCATCTGGCAACCCTGGTCTACAGATTAGAAAAATAAAGAAACAATTTAGATTGCTACAAGACCAAAGAAAGAGGTTAGATTAGATAAAGAATTAGATTAATTCACAGCTTCAATGTTTGATTGTTACTACATAGAAGCAAGGCATTCTTTTTAATCTCCAAACTTTCTAAAATATTGCATTCTTTATTCATTATAAAGTAATGCATAACGAATGATTTACTACAGAGATGAAATCATGACATTAGGTGTGCAAAAGTTTGCAGCACTTTTTTGAAAACTGGAGACTGAATACAGAGTTCAAAAAATGTTTTTTTGGCTGGAAACTTTCGCACACGCCAATAGAATGTTACCATATTGCAAAGCTAATTAAAGTTTGTAAGTCTTACATTATTAATTTTTGACTAGTATTTTCTTTCATCTTTGATTTTTTAGTTGCTTTTTATCGCAACTACTCAGACCGTCAGTCTATGGCGGTAAGTAAACAGTATAGATCAGAAATAAAGAATAAGCTCTAGGCAAGACTCGAACTTGCGTCCCTTTTAGGAGCTGCCTATGTACAGCACTGCTCTACCAATGAGCAGAAGTCTACTAAAAGTCTTTCGACTAGTAGAAGATCAAATCTAACCCGTATTATCTTGATTTATTTTTATTAGATCAAGAAAGCATTGTCAACCATTATCGATTTTTGATTAGTATTTCTTTTTTAGTTCAATCATAAAACTAGTCGGCCATCCTTCGAAACAGGAGAATGGAACATTTTCAGTGATTTCACAATATCTGAAAATCACTATTATCATATATAAGAGCTGTATCTGTGACACTTATAGTACTAGTAGCAGCCATCAGCCCCTTTCACTTTCTACCCCCTAATTAAAAAACTAGCTTTTCTCCCTTCTTATCAAACTTTCTCTCCCCTTATATTCAAGTGATGAAGGTCCGGTTTTGAACTGAATCTAGGCTCAATTGGGGCAATTTTCAGTTAAAACAGTCTGCTATCAAGGCACATCTATACTTTTTGGATACATCAAGGACACAACTTAATTCTGTGGCATAAATAACTCCCTTTTTTACTAACCCTTTGATGGGAGTGACCAAAAGTAATAAAAAAAGCCAAGAAATACTGGAATAAATGAAACAAACTACAAGAACTGATGCTATTCATTTTGTAATATGGTAACATTTGCAATTTGATCATTCAGCGTTACGCTAATTAACACTTTCAGTGCTTTATACAAAGCAGGGTTGTCAGATTTGGCCAGAAGGGGAGATAATCCAAGCTTTATCTCAGACTTTCAAGCATTGGAATAGATTTCGAATTTAGAAATAGAGTGTGTCTGGAGGCAGATTCAAGAGGATGGTTTTGAACCTCTGCCTCAAGACTCGTTCAATTTCCAAATTTGATGATATTCCAATGCCTGTTTTGGTTAAGTCTCCAAGATAAAGCTTGGATTATCTCCCCTTCTGGCAAAATCTGGCAACCATGATACTTTTTTCTTAGATACTATACCTGGGTCAAAACTGCTTAACAAAGATCTTCGTTTTTCTAACAGTACTTTACTTCCTATATTTCCCCGATGACCTAGTTTCCTATCTCATCAGTGGTCTCAAGGAATCAGAGTAGTACAATAGAAAATATGACTAAAAACCAAGTAGCACTGAAAGTGTTAAGATCTATACAGACAGCGAGAGACAGAGTGGAAGGCAGAATTCATATCAGATTTTAAACTAACTACTAAAGAAGAGAAAAGTATATTTTCAATAACCTACTTGTCAGGGTGCCATCTGATTTCCCCATTGTTGACAAAGGTAGGACACAGGGAGGGGAGGGCTTCTCTGGAGCTTTTTAAAAACCTTTTCCTAACAGAATGTGCACTGATCCGAATGTTTTAGAAAACTATTTTTTCTCCTATATTCGCCCTATATTTGAAGAAAAGGAAAAACAAATTGATATGATTATAAATAGAAAAGCTCAAATTTAAGCAGAAATAAAACAATAACAAGAATATTAAGGTCCCATTTTGAACCTTTAATTCATGCTATCTAAAAAGGCCACGTGAGCCAAGAAAAAAATACTGAGTAAAAAATATAAAGAACAAGTTATGCTCTTCAGACAACATCCAACCCATCTTAACAATTGTAATACATCTTTATGGTGACTTTGATTCTAACTTTGCCAAGTGCAATAGATTCAAGGGAAACAACAGCCAAAAATACAAAAGTTTAGCAAATAAAAATCCACAGAATGTTTTGCTCATTTTGTGTGGAGTTTCATTGACAAAAACATTAGCAGGATTCAAATAACACAAGCAAACTTTTTGCTGATAAACCTTTCAGCATTTTCGGAGAATTGAGTCATCAATCTTTTTTCCCAAAAGAACAAAAAGACTAAAATAATCCTTAAAATTCCAACTTTGCTTCTTTTTTGTTTAAAAATCCTTCATGAAAAAAAAATCCTGAAGCAAACAGAACCCAATTCAGAACAATTGATGGAATAAGAAGAGAGTCGTGTAAAATCCCTCTGGGTACAGAATGATCATTATTGGCACACTCCCATGTCACATTTGGACAAGATGAAGCATCTAGCAAATTCTTCTCAAGAATAACCTATTGTGGTGCTTAATGCCCGAATTCAAATGTCCCTGTAGACTTCTAAAAGGGATCTACGGGACATATATATCCCAGCAGTCATAGAAACCATGTGATATATATGTAGCAGGAGTTTCAAAAGGGTTAATGAGTTATTACACATTAAACACTCCCCAGCCTTAAGGTTATCTAGAATGTAAAACAGATACCAACATTTCTCCGTAATCTATGAAGCCGTTGAAAATCTACATTCGTTTGTGTATCTTTGTCATGGTAATGGCCAACCCAAGTCTGATAGGAATATACAAAAGAAAAGAAATGGATACTGTGCACTTTTGTTAGTGATGAGATATGAAGAATTCCTGACTGGTCCAACAAATTTACGTCCTTGCATTCCATTCATTCATTGTTGCTCGCGGCCCAGCCAGGCCAGGCGGGGGGAGAGGGGCCTTTGACTTGCTTTATTATGGGTAGTGCAGAGATCGGTCTCCTTAGGAGGATTGACGGGATCGCAACAGGCAGCTCTCCACATTATCCCCAGCTACTTACAGCACCTGGTATTCCCAACGGTCAACCATCTAGGTACTGACCAGGCTCGGCGTTGTTTAACTTGGTGATCATACGAAAAAACCGGTGTGTCCAATGCGATTTGGCCGTAATTCAGTTGGTACATGCAGTCAGTACAATCACACCAATAAACTAAAAAAAGAAACCCCCAACAAAACACTCTCACGACTGCCTGGAGGACCCTCCAAACTTTAGATGCCAAAACCCAGATTGCCAAAATAGTGAACTCTGCCAAGGTCAGCACTAACTCAATTGGGCAATTGGCACAAGGCCTTGGCAAGAAGTAGCTCTTTCGGTAAAAGACATAGAATATTTCATATTCCCACCTTGATTTGACTTGAAGGTATGGTCCAGTTCTAGGCTTGAAAGGTTGCAATCAACCAAACCTTTATTTATACCACCAATGCAGACCATTGTTACTGAACGCTGACCAATGTGAAAGGAAACAGTTCTGGTTAGTTATTCAATAGAAACCGTCACATAACCAATGTCTTTTGGCAGCAAGCTGTGGTGGAGGTGATCAATTAAAAGATTTGAAAAAGGAGTGAGCCATGAATAAATTACTTCTCTCGCCTTTTGTTGGGCCGTGGTAACTAAAAGAAAAAGGTCTGAATTTTAAAAAACAAGCGTGGACACAAACTAAGAGACCAATTTAAAAATTGGACACCCACTAAAAACCGGGGAGGGGATGTTTAAAAAGAAAAAAAAAAAAAAAAAAAAGAAGTTTTTTCAGGCTAGACATAATAATGAGTCAATGTTTAAATTTTCAGCCTTCTAGCTCTTGGCAGTTTCTAATAAAGAGTGCTTCTCTTCTAGTGGCCAATTGATCCATAAAGAAAGACCTGGCTTATTCATAATGCCCAACACAAACTAAGGGACCAATTCAGCATAAGATTACATTGTAAATTGGACCGAAGAGCTTGCAATATCTCAATTTTGACATATAGCACTATACTTTTTTCATTTAAATGTTTCACTCCATCCTAAATGCCAGTTGGGTGGGAAGACAAACAAGAAACCTGGCAATCATTTCACCCAAAGAAAATGGCACAATGTTGAGGAACAGACAACGGAAGAAAGAAATGATAAAAGATGAGATTTTATAATCAAGACACAAATAGGAAAGAGAGAAAGAGACGATGGTTAATTATTATTTCTTTTATGATTTGGCAGCTGATTTTAATCAGAATGAAACATGAAGGCTGCTTGCAAGAGAATTGGATTCTTCTTATTTGGCTTAATGAAAAAAAGGAAAATTATTTCTTTTATATTATGCAACACAATGGAGATACATTTACATTAATATTTCAAAGGAAAGAAAGAAAGACATAATTTGTTTTATTTTAAGAAAAGAAAGAATTGTCTATCATTGTTTGTATCATTCTACTTTTAATAACTACTTAAACTTATTGATCTTTTATCATTCAACAGAAACCATTTTCTTTAGTGTGTGTGTTAGAGAGCAAGAGATAGAGCGAGCGA
>VCCN01006982.1:1082061-1095332 GCA_006491835.1 Architeuthis dux | reverse complement strand
AGATCTATAATTTTGGATAAAAGATCTATAATCTGTAATTTTAACATTTATTTTCATTAGATTTTATCAAGAACCACTTATCCAAAAAAACTTCAAACTCAACATTACACTACCTGCTGACTATTATATCTGGCAAATGTCAACTTTGTACAATTGACAGTTGTCAAGTAATCGCAGTGCATTAGATTTCTTGAGAACCTCTAATCCAAACAACTTCAATGCCTAGTGTGCTGGCTAACATATCTGGCGAATATCACCTTTGTACAATGGTCAGTTGTCGAGTTATCTTGGTGCATACAGACAGAGATTTCTTCAATTATTAGAGGTGAGGATATATTTCTTGGTGGAGAGAGAGAGAGAGAGCACTGTACATCTGAATGTACAGAAACTCTCTACCAAACGTTACGGTTAGCTTTCCTGAAAACCACAACGTTAAGTGAAACAACAAATATGGCACCTAAGATGGCCACTTACAAAGTGGATAAAGAGACGCAAAACCTAATAAGAGTACAGTCATAAAAATGTAATTTGTTGAAACTTATTACTTCCCTTCACGCTGTTTCGCTTACTACTTACACTGTTTTCTTCACTCAACTCATTTACTTTTCGACAATGACTAATAGAGGTTTCATCAAAACATTTAAGCAGACCTACTAGGTCTCCCACATTTTGAAGCCCAGTGCTGTCCGTCCCCCCCCCCGCATGTAATGAATTTGTACGAATCTCCCGCATTGAAACAAAATATGCCTGTAAAAATGTTTTCCCTCCTATTTGCAGACCAAGTCAACAGCATTTTGTTGATTGGCTTGGTTTAAAATTGTTAAAATAGGTTTTCAATACACTGAAATAGCTGTTTTAGAGTTTCTAGAAGTGAAAATTTTCTTTAGGATGAGAATGTCTAAACCTTGGCAGGTCCAATTCAGAGAGAAATTTAATGTAGTGTAAAAAGTTTCTTATGCTGAATCACTTAATTCACAAGTCCAAATACAATTTTCTTCTTCTGAACAACGAAACAACGTTAAATCAGGAGTTCCTGTATTTACTTGTTATGTTAAACATGACAAATGAATCACTTATAGCTGAAACAAAAGTAAATATGCAAGAAATCTTATTTCTTTTACTCTTTGAGATTGAGCGATCTTTAAAAAAGTCGGAACATTAAAAATTATAAAAAACAGGTCAATATTTATAAAACAAGCATAAATATTAGAACAAAAAAAATCCTAACGTTGTCATCCAAGTATTATCTGACATAAAATAATTGAGACCTTATTTACAGAGTGAAGACTCACATTCTGTGGGTGGTTGAAACAGATTGTTGTGAATTAAACTCAAGTGAATTCATCTTTTCAAATACTTTACCCACCCTTTACATAAAAAAGAATCGATTTTTTAAAAACTTTTTTTTTTTTTTTTAATGCATTTTTCTCTGATCTTAAAAGTGTTCAATACATGACAAGAGATTTATTTTTGGAAGAACTTGACTGAAATGCATACAAGAAATGAATTTATAAACAAACAACAAAAAATTCAAATAGTGAGATTCACTCAAACCAACAACCACTCCCCATATGATCTGATTGTGGAGTGGTTCAGTCGATGAATGCAGAATCAAATTTAGTACAGAAAAATCAATTTGATCAAAAAACATTAGAAACACAAGGCCAAAAAATGTATAAGTTCAAATAATTCAGAATCTTTTTTTAATATTCAAATACAAAAGAATTAAAAAAAAAAAGCTATGGAAAAAAAAAATTACAACTTTTGAATTCAGTAATGTATTTGAAACAAACCTTCCACTGGCCCACAAATCTTAAATGGATGGCATCAGGAAGGACATCAGGCTGTAAGATTTATAAGTTCAAAGTCATCCAGGGTAAAAGTAAGTAGTGTAAACATTCAATAGAAAAAAAAATTGTTGAATTCATTCAAAGCTAGAACCATCATCAGCAAAGATCCCTTTATAATTCGAACCCCAACACTTCTTATTTATGTAAAATTCAAAACGTCATTCAAGAAATATAATTGAAATATATTCATTCGAATAATTTAAGACAAATTGTTCAAATCTTCTCCATTCTTGTATTATGCAGAGTCCATACAGATTTGATAATTTTTGTCTGAATTTCTGAGATGAGGAATCATCATTATTATACACTGATTTATTCAAATTGGTGTCTTCATCTTAGTTGTTATAGTTACTAAAATGAGGAATTATTATACATTGATTTACTCGAACTAGTGTCCTCATCTTGGTTACATTTCGACCATTGTACCCTCTGGCCTTCTTCAGGTGTCTGCCATAGTTGGTAATCTTCAATCCCTGGGTCAGGTATGCAAAAAATCATATACTCCGGTTCAGTGCAAGAGGCAGACAAGCGAGATCGCAAGGTCGAATCAAATAGGAAGAATTAACTGATATCCACTAGCATGGACAGTGAAATAAGAACAATCTACCCTTGTGGATTGAAAAAAAGGTCCAGTTCAAAATTCCCAGAAGGTTACAACCTGAAGAAGGCTGGAGGGTACAACAGCCAAAACGTGACTATAACAACCAAGATGAGTACACTAGTCTGAGTAAATCAGTCTATAACAAATTGTTCAAATTTTTTTCATTCTGCCAGCAAATTTCTGTTCTGAGAGATGGAATAAGTCAACAGAATTATAATAAAGAAATATTAGCAAATGTGATTTTATAATGACAAACCTTGAAAAATTGAGGGGGGTAGCAGAGAAATTCATTTGGTAGGGGGAGAGTGTATAACAATAAAAATGTAACTATGATTTTTTTAAAGAGTAAGACTTGAATAATAAATAGTTTTCTTTAACTGTCTACACTTGGTTTTATTTGAGAAAAAATTTGCAAAGAAAAATATCTGGGAATTTCTTTACTGTCAATTTAGTTTCAGAGGAATCAAATTCAGTCCATCATTTTGTGTCATTTATTTAAGAGAACAATTATATCTCAAGTACATCATTTGCCAATAAGTGTATTGAAACATTTGGCACAATTAAACTCTTATTTAATCGAACTAGTGTCCTCATCTTGGTTGTTATAGTTACAATCAGAGCCAGCTCGATGCATATGTGAATTAAGTGGTTGCTTAGGGTCCTGTGGCCACCAGAGGGCCCCCAAGAATGCTTGAAATGTCCTACAAGAGGCATTGGGGATCCCCAAATCAAATTCTGCTTTGGGCCTCATAAAGGCTTGGACCGGCCCTGATTACAACTTTTCAACCACTGTACCTTCTCAGGATGTTAGACAACATTCTCACTAACCGTTTAATGGCTAATTCCCAATAGAAACCTAATTCCAATTTCCCAATTAAGCTGAGTGCATTTTTGACTTTATTGTAAATTACAAAGTAAATACAAATACAAAAATGCGGAAAGGTTCCCAATCCTATATAAACAGTGGGAAAAATCAAATTCCTAGCTAATACCCTGTTTCCAACCATCTTCAGGTGTCTCATAGTGAGAAACCAGGGAATTTCAAACCAAGATGAGAACAACAATTCAAATTAATCAGTATGATAATGAAAATTCCTCATCTCAAAAATTAAGACAAATCTTTGTCACAAATTGAGCTTTTGGAGACAAAATTGAAGATCAAAGGCCCAAGTCAGATAAGGAATCCAGACAGTCATATTGACAGACAAACAAGAAGACTCTCCAATCAGTGAGCATTGATCACTATGGAAACTACAAGGCGTCATGGGTAACTAATACTTCCAACAATGACAATACAGAGACTAACGTCGTAGAAAAGAATCGGATTAATACAAGACGGACAGAATCCTCAATAACTAAATGGCCTGAACAAGAATGAGATTTGCTCACAAAGGAATTTGTCAAGATGGAATGAGCAGATTGCATTTGATTCAGTGACTAAAGTCGCCTAATCTCCAAGCAAAATATAGAATTCTGAACAAAGAATAAAAACACTCAGTGAAGAATTCGATAACAAAGCAAGACTTAGGTTTATTTTTATGTTCTGAAGCAAATACTGTACTTACCGACATATAAGATGGACATTAAAATCTTTTTCAAGAGCAACTAATAAATTAAGATGAAGGTAAAAAGTAGTCATAGAATTAGAAATAAAAATGATTCATAATACTTCATCTAATAAAAATAAATTCAAAAATGCATTAAAAAACTGAAACTACCATAATATAAACAAACATGACCGCCGTAGAATGAGTCATTTAGACTTCTGCCGTCTGGTTGAGTCTTGGTAGCTCAATTGGTAGAGCAGGCAGGCATAAAGGGTGTGGGTTCAACTCCCACCTAAGGCTTATTCTTTAATTTCCGATCAACACTGTTTGCTCACAGCCGAAGAGTAATCAGTCTGAGCAATGAAAAGCATAAATTAATATGAAGGTAAAAAATAGTCATAAAATTAAATACTATGAAAATATTACACTGTGTCCAATGCACTGGTAAGATGACTAGGGGGTCATCGACTGAAGCTGAAATGTACAGCCAGGGACCTTGGATAAGTTGCAATGAGGGGTAGTTATCACAAAATACCCTTATAAATCAAGCATCTTATATGCCAGCAAATATAGTCTTTCATACCCTCTATAAAAATAAATATTTAAGAAAGAATTTTTAAAAATCAAACTTCTATTTTAGATGAAATTCTCTTGGTGATAGGAATCCTGGTAGAATATTTGATTCTGTGACAAATCAATATTTTGGATCACATAAGACAAGTGAACACATAAGTATTCATACACATAAGATTTATAGCTTTTTAAAAGCACTTAAAAACAAGGAAACAAAAGTAGAAGTGTCTTACACACAAATCTAAACCTCCTAGACAAATATTGATTGCTGCCAATCGATAAGCAGCACCTAGGAGAGCACACTGTCATGTGTCCTTCGTGGAGTAGCGTGTGCTTGAGAAAGGACCAGGTGCACCGTCTGGTCCTAGTTTGGCAAGATGTTCTGTTAATAAGCGGCAGAGCATAGACTGAGAGGGCCTCAGAGCAATCTTGTAGTTGCATACAGCATCTGATGTTCTCAGATGGTCACCCATCTGTATAATGACCAGATCCAACATGATCTGGCAATATACAGACAAATATTAACACCTCTTAAAATGTGCTTTATCTTTTTTTAATGTTTCCAGTTGATAAGTTTAACATGCCACAGAGCTTGAAAATCAAAGTCCCAAGTCAGATAAGCAATCCAGACAGTCATATTGACAGACAGACAAGAAGATTCTCCAATCAGTGAGCATTGATCACTACAAAGCAATACAATATGAAGGTTAGGAAGATCGTGATGCACCAATTCTTAGAGTGGGGCTTGCATTGAAATCCTAATTGAAATCCTAGCCTTTTTTTATCTGGGTTCAAACCACTGGCAAGCAACAAGTCTAGAAAATCCAATGAGAATAAAACTTACCATAATAAATTTCATAGATTTATTCTTGCAAACCATTATTTTCATTACACAGGATTAGGTGTGCACACAGTCAAAAAACTGAATTCTGTTCACTTTATGCAAATGCACTTAGAAAAGGCATGTACCCAAATTTCCTTGCACCTTGATCATTGTCAGTGATCATGTATTCATCCTATCGCTGTACAGGAGAAAAGAAGGCTAAATCAGATGTTCGCACATACAACTGCATAGCATTTTTGGTTTTGCGAAAGGACAACAAAACATGTCAGAAGTCACGTAGGGGCAAAGTTTGGCAAGTTATAGCAGAAGTTGGGGGTCAGTTTAGCAGTCAGGGGCCAGGTAGCTGAGGAAAGAAAGCAAAAATTCCAAATGCAGGAAAATGCAGAAAATCTTTTTCAATATCCAAAGTTTTGCAGTTTTGAAAGAAATCAAAGAACGTCATGCAGGACTAAACATTCCTGCTTCTTTTTGCTTTGAGAGAAATTTCTTCTTTTTTTTTGTATCAGGAATTGTTTTCATTTTTTTTTTTCCTGAAATTGTTTTAATCAGAAATATACACCACTTACAGAATTTGGTACCTTGAGAATACTTGAGCATTGAGTGAACAACAGTGGCATAGCAAAGGTCCTCACCGCCCGACGGCAGTTGTGCAACATCCCGGATCCCGGGGGAGGGCAAAATTATTAATTAACAGGCATTATAGGCCAGAGGAAATTTTGCACCCCTTCACATTTGCGCCCGGGGGCAACTGATCCCCTCTTGCTACAACTCTGGTAAACAAGATTGATATATTGTTACCTTCTGTAAATCATGTGGACTCGACAGAAGAATCTATTTTGGCCACATTCTTCATGAAGAGAGAAATCTTAAAAAAGACCATTATTTTCTACAAAGACGACAACACAAAAGTCTGGCAAATAATAATCAGATGAAAACTCTGAGAAGACAAGCGCGTCTTTTGATGCCGGCTTGCAGCAAAGAGGCAATGATTTGGGGGATGAAAAAGAAGGAAAAAAATGACATCGGGGATGGGACAGCGGCAATGAGGCACATGTCCATGCAAAGAATTAATGAAATTCATGCAGCCATATCAAGAGAATCAAGAAAATTGTTTTTGTCAATTAGTATACAAAAATAGAAACTTTTCTTTTTAACTTTAGCAAGGTTTTTGCATCAATGCTAACAATGTTCCATATAAGTTTTTGTAGTCAGTGGGTGCAAAAACCTTGTGCAAATGATTTTTCTGTGACAAATGTATGTGCACACTTTTGAAATCGACATAGAGAATCAATATTTTTTCAATAAAAACTCAGTAAGCTATCTACAGAATTTTAAATATTTTGTGCATACATTAATTTCCTTTGTGCTCTGGTTGCAAAACGGGTGCCTACACACAGCTTAGAAAGAACTATGAACACTAAGTTATTTGAAAGAGAGCTCCATAATCTTTTGGGAAAATGGCTTTACTTTAACTCAAGATGTAATACTATTTGGGATTTAAGCCGTCAGGTTAGTGATCCTTGCAAGTCTGGTCGAGACCAGGAGCTTATTGCTACAAGTTTTTGTTGTAGCAAGAATTGAGAATTGAATGAATACCTCCAACCTTATATATCAGCTTAGAGTGTACTCAATTAGCTGCCGAGGGAAATTTGTCCTAAATGAAGAGTTTTTCTACACTCTTCGCTCATACCAGGAATCGAACCCAGTACCTTCTGTGTTTGAGGCAGATATGCTAACCATTACACAATCTGAGCAGACCTCTTGCCTATTACTTTACTCTTAATAGTTTGTTGTGTTTGATCAGTCCCACAACCAATGAGATAGCCAGAATGCCACGTATTAATAATATGTATATTGCAAGTTGGAAACAAAAGTCTCAGTTATTTTTGTAAAGAATTGACAAAACTGAAAAATAAATTGCAAAATGAAAAAAAGATGAGAGCCAACATCAGCCAGCATAACTGAAAAGAATAAATAGATGGATGTGAAGTATTTTGTACAAAAGGACATACAATGTGGCTGACATCACAGAGAGAGTGAGAGGAAAATGTTCATGCCTTAGTCAAGGTGAAAGAATATATATAAAAATGTACTCTATTTACAAATGTACTCTATTTACAAATGTACTCTATTTAAAAATGTACTGAAACACAATGGATGTCTTAAAGGAAGATGCAAGGAATCCTATCTTACATATGATTGAACAATAATCATGGTTTCCCTTGCACCCCATCCTTATAACAAATTTCAAAGACTAAGAACATATGTATATTTTGTAGCCTTTTGGGTTGAGTACAATCAAGAACTATTCACACAGGTGGTTTCCTTATGATAAGGCAGGAAAGGTGGGTCCCTTATGGTAAGGTGGGTCTCTATTGCAGGCTACAATATTTAATAAGTAAAAAAGATCTAATCTTGGTAATTACTTGTTTTTTTGGTCCTAGAAGAAAAATTCAAGAGGCCAGTATTGAAACCCCATCTCCAGACTTATTCGATTTCCAAATTTCGACGCTATTCCAATACATGTGTAGGTTATCTATGAGATGAAGCTCAGATTATCTCCCCATCTGGCAACTCTGGGTGGAGTCATTTTGTAAAAAAAACAGAACTGATGAATAATTATCTGAGAATTCTTCATACAAAGCTCTTTGCAAACTTTTAATTTTGGTGTTGGAATTGGTTCAAAGAATCCTTGTTTTCTTAAAACATGAGAAATTCAGTTTCCTAAAGGTTTGCCAAATTCTTAACCTGGCATTTATTTTCAGGTAAAATGAATGACTCAAACTTACAAGGTAGATATTTAGGTCTTTGATCCTAAATATGTTTCGTCTTTTATGACAGGATCACAGACATTCCAACGTTTGTTCAGACAATCTTCTTCCCATCTTTGATGTTATCAAATGTCCAAACAAAAAGTTGGAATGTTAATGACTCTTCTCAAAGTTATAGACATTAGAATCACAGGTACTTCTGAACCATAAAACTAACCATGCATCCTGCATGTAGGAAAAAGTGTTTCTATACACTAAATGTATTGTTGTGTTGCGTAGATTTGGCTTTTCAAACAACCACTTCTGTCTTAAATCAATGACTTGCCTAAAACAATGGAATTGGGGTTCATAAAAAGAACATATGGACAGAAATGTCAGTGTCATGACACATGGAGATAGCTGGAGAGTATACAGACTGAAATATTCACTTCAAGCAATGTTCACTCTAATATTTTATAATCAGTAGGCACAAAATCGTTGTGCAAATTTTTTTCCTGTGACAAAAGTATGTGCATACTTTTGAATTTGAAGTCTTTTGTGCACACATTAATTTCCTTTGTGCACTGGTTTCAAAATGTGTGTACTCGCGCACAGCTTAGAGAGAACTAAGACTTCAAGGTAGCTATAATCCAAATAAAGAGACTTTCAATAATGTTTTCTCAAAATGTTTTGATCGATTGAAAAGATTTAAAATCTTTTCTAAGATCAATTTGAGTTGAAAATTTCTAGAAAAAGCTTAGACTTTACAACTTTTAGAATTACAGTAGTACCTTTGTATTGCACCCTCTTTACAAATGACAAAGGCCTATCTGCCTTTAAAATCATTTGAAATCCTGGCTTTTATTAGATTGTTACATATGAAATGTCGTATTTTGAATAGTAACATGAAGGATGATATAAACAACAAAACATGATAAATATTTAATCAAAATGTGACCCAATTGAAGCAATGACCTTTTTTGTAATGATCCTCTAATGATGTCATCTATATAAAATCCTTCCGGTTTAATGGTCACAAATTCAGTAAAAGCATGAATTATGGTTTCCTTATAATTTCATCTTTTATTATGGATATCAAGTTTAAAATGCTTGAAAAGATGATAATCTGTAGAAGAAATGTTAGGTGAATATGGAGTATACGGCAAGAATTCATATCCCAATTCTTTAAGCCTAGACACAGTCGGATGAGAGATGTACGGTTTAGCAATGTTATGGAGTATTTCATTCAGTTCATGTGGGACCTATTTTTTAACTTTTTAACCTTTCCTATTGTCTTGAGATAAGGTCGCTATTGAAGTTCCAAAGTCTTCAGAAAGTGTTTGAACCATTGTGTCTCAATAATTTCTTATGTTCTAATTTGAAATTGTACTTGAAAATTAGTCTTTCTAAAGTAGACACGATTGCTGTAAAGGGCTCAAAACCTCCAATAATGACGAATATCTCCATATTTACATTGAATCTACAAAAAGACCCAATTACATTGGTAAATCATTCACTATTAGCATTATACTCTATGATATAAAATAAAATGACATTTCATATGTAACAACCTAATAAAGTCCTCCCCAGTCATAACATGGTTCACGTTATAACACAGATGGACCCCAAAATAGCTAAATTTATCACAGCTCAATTATAACGCAGTTGACTTTCTTGGACCACAACACCCGCATTTCAATGAGGTACACCTGTATAAAGCTTGGTTAGAATCAGTCAAGGTTTCTTAAGAGAAGAAATGCATTTATAATCATTACAACACTTAACATAGAAAAAGAAATGTGTTTGACAAGATATCAACAGGTAATTAGAAGGATGTCTGGCAGCTCAAGGCTAAAAAGAAGGTTTTTAAAAAATTAGGACTTGAGTGATAAGGAAAGAAAGATAAAGCAGAGGTGAAATATATGAGAAGATGATTGAAAGCTAATGAAGAAAACAAACTATAAAACAGGAGAGTCACGTGTAGAGAGGAGGCGAGATAGTGCAGAGGTACTTACACATAGCATCTTGGCCTAAAGAGAAGGGAAAACAAAATATACAGAG
Organism: Architeuthis dux; assembly: GCA_006491835.1. Classification (NCBI taxonomy): domain Eukaryota; kingdom Metazoa; phylum Mollusca; class Cephalopoda; order Oegopsida; family Architeuthidae; genus Architeuthis; species Architeuthis dux. The sequence continues at coordinate 1,085,106 of VCCN01006982.1, read as the reverse complement.
AATATTCATAAACAATTGGTGAACACAAAGCAGAAGAGAAAAAGAAAAGCTACTTTCCGAATATCTGGATCCGTATTTATTTATAAATATGAGTTAGTTCCCCTTATATTTCGGTTTGTTTAAATTGTTTTTTTAATTGAGTTTAAATGTTTGATGAAATTCAAATTAAATTTGGATTAGATTTCATGAGTTGGGAAAAATGATTATGAATGATTCAATAGAATATTACATTTTTGTAAGACGACTTTTGCTAAAAAGGGAAAAGAAATCATGAAATTTAATGAAAAAAGTGTGTTGAGACACAAATAAGAAAAATGTTTTTAATGGCTAAAAAAATCTGCTTGAATTTGAAGACTTTTTTGTTTTAAAGTCAGGGCAATGAAACAACAATACAAAAAACATGGAAAACATGAGTCAAAAAAAAAAAAATAAGAGAAATTCAATGAAATTTCCTTAAAAATATTTTTAAAAACATGGGCAGAAATGAAGGCAAGCATATAGGGAGATAATAATGTAGAGAAATCTTTTTTTTTTAAATGTCTGGAAAAATAAAAATAAAATAAAATATCTTGAAAATACTTTGAAATTAGTAAGACGCAAAATTTGGTATCAGAATGAAGAGAAAAATATGCAAATCTATTTGAATCTGCTTTTTTACAAAATCTAGAAATCTGCCTTTCTCACCAAACGAAAGAAATAAGTATTCGCCACATGAAAGCAAAAAAAGCCAAACATACTTAAACATAGTTCTGATACTTATGTTGCAAAGTGTATCTTTTTTTCAATCTGACGATCGCATAGTTTAGGTTCCCAAATCATCCCTGTTGTTGTTGTGATGGCACTTGACGGTCAGTTACAACAAAATTAAGCAGATATGAAATCTAATAAAAACAAAGTGTAAAAAAAATCCCAAAAGTAAAAACTATAGATATTTTAACTAATCTATTTTAGTCGGGAGTACACTAAATTCTTTTTTAGTTTTGAAAAGCTGAAAGAAAGCTGATATGTTTTTGAGCACTGTGTACTCTGTCTGACACCAACTCAAGCTGGATGTTAATTTGTCCCCATTTCTAGGGGTAGACTAAAAAACTTAGATAAATTACTTAGATATATCTTTTTTTAAAGTGGGAACAGAAAACAACAGTAAATGTATTTTTATTATACGTAGTTGCCGCTGTCAGGTATTTTTATTACATGTAGTTACTGCTATTGAAAGGTCTGCTTACTCAAGCTCACAGACCCCCCAGTAATACATTTGTGGACCTCTCCCAGAAGGCAACTGCTCCCAGGTTAGACACCTAAAGAGGTCCACTGCCCCCAACCCCCGTGAACATTCCTGGATCCGCCCCTGAAACCTGTATAATCATTGCAGTAGAAATAAGGCCTGTTAAAGAAGGGTATTAACGTAAGGTCAATATTGAAAGAAAATGCAACTTGTCAATAAAGTTATTTACATAACACAGGGAAGAAGCTACAGTTACAAAATGTATCTATTTACTGAGTTCATAGAAGTAGTGATGTACCAGAATATCAATCCGCTGGATTCACATGGTGGCAGTGATCATTTTTTGTAAATCCAGCGAATAACAATCCGACCAGATTGATATTCTAGTACATCACTACATATAAGTAAGAAAGTCTCGAAACAAGAAAGTTTTTATTTTTGGTTTCAAACTTGCTAATATTTTAATGTTCTGGATATCAAAGAGTAGTTGATTCCAAAGTCTGGGTGCTATATAGCTGAAACTCCTGCACCCATGAGTCATATTCATAAAGACAAGTTCTAAATCCTGGATGTTAATAAGAGCACAGAGTTCATAGGGGCATATATACCAGACAGTCTATTTATTTATATTGATATTTACTAGGCTTAGTCTGGCACACAACCAAATGGGAGAGAAATACAAAGTAGGAAGATTGCATCACACCAATCTTCAAAGAAGAGAAAGCCTGCTTTGCCTTGAAAATCAGCATTCAAAGTCCTGGCTTTTACCTGGTGAAAACATTGATAAAAAAGGCAAAGATAAGAATAATAATTCAAATAATTTGTGGAATAATGATAATAAATCATATATATATATAAGAGCTGTCTGGCATACATAATATCAGTAGCAGTCATCAGCCCCTCTCCCTTCCTATCCTCTTATTGAACTTTCTTTTCTCCCTTACTATCCTCTTATTAAACTACCTTTCTTTTACCCCTCTCATTAAACAAACTTTTTCTCCCCACTCCCTTACTACCCTCTTATTAAACTACCTTTTTCTCCCCCTCCATACCCTCTTATTAAACTACCTTTCTTTTCTCCCTCCCTACCCTCTTATTAAACTACCTGTCTTTTCTCCCTCTCCCTTCCTACCCTCTTATTAAACTACATGTCTGTCACACTTATCAGTAGCAGCCATCAGCAGAGCCTGTTGTGGTACATGTATGATAATCTTCAGCAAAGCAGAGACATGGACAGCCATCTTACAATTTCAGAAATATTTAGAAAATGTGCCTCTGTTGCTTTCATAGTGTTTAAGAACATATTAATCCATATTGTTATTATATTGCAACATTTACCACCAGACTTTTTTTTTTTAAAGAAATGTTAATATCTGATCATTTTGTATGTGAAGCCAGCAAACAACACATTTCAACTAATTTCCCATTGATTCTGCAAAAGATGCTAGAATTGAATTAGTATAAAAACTGTACAGATAAGTGGGTCACTATTCAAAAGACGCCCTAGTGAGAAGAGAAGGAAAGACAGAAAAATAGGTCAGATTTCCTCCTCGTACTAATTGGTCCTTACGATTTGAAGAGGAACACTTTTGTCAGGAGAAGAGTTTGAAGAGGAACGAAAACAAGGAAATGCTTGAAAGACTTCAAAGGACAAGAGTAGAAATAATTATTGGACAATCAAAGGTTCTGTTGGTCTCAAGTGTTTCTGTGTCACATCCAGTATTAACCAGGAGGCACAAACTCTACGGGGCCCCAAATTCTTGGCTTATGCACTAAGTTATATATATGATAATTATAAAGACATTTATTAGTTGCGAACC
>VCCN01006982.1:1031954-1056359 GCA_006491835.1 Architeuthis dux | reverse complement strand
GGGTTTAGGTTATTCATGTGTTCCCACATTTATATGTATCCAGACTTAGTAGAAACTTGAAATTGTGCACACACACTTCAATAAGTAGGGAAAATGTGTTTTTTTTTGTTTTTTTAAAAGTCCCCCCACACCAATAGGTTTTTAGATTGGGGGGGGGGTCAATATGCAATGTAAGTTTATGCTAAATTGGTCACTATTTTGTACCTGCTTGTTTTTTGAAAATTCAGACCTTTTTTAGTGATCACAGCCCAACCTTTTAATTGATCACCTCAACACAGCATATATGGGTGGCAGTGATTCATAATTTCCCTTGGAATGCTAGTTTTGATTATATTATTGTGATGGTCCTATTCCTTTAAGTGATACTAGTCCATGACCCTTCGCTTTGCTTACGGTTATAAGTGTTCAACAAAAGGTTTGGCTGATGGCTGCTACAGATACTATAAGTATAAGGTAGGATGGGGAAACGACAGGAAAGATAGGCAGTTTACTAAGAGGGTGGGAGAGGAGAGGGGATGATGGCTGCTACTGATACTATAAGTTTGACAGACACGGCTCTTATATAAATGATGATTGATTATAGGATACTGGTCAATTTAAATGACGACCAGTTGACCAATTCAAATTTAGTATATAGCACTTCTGTGTTGGTGACATTTGATATACAGGGTGGGTGAGAAACTTCCTATTAGAAATTATATGTAACTTTTGTAAATATTACTCTATTTTCGAGCTGCACCAAACCACAAATTCTGGATCAACTGGATTTGATTGATTGATTGTTTTGTTTAATGGCACATCGACCCTTGGTGGGTCATTTAGTGCCGGATTCGGTTTCTTTTTGAATACACAATTTATGTTGACAAATTATTGTGGACAAATTATAGTAGGCAAATTAATGTAGATTGATTGATTTGTTTAGCGGCACATCAACCCTTGAAGGGTCATTTAATGCCGAAATCAGTTTAAAATTTGTTTAAATAGAGTCTTGCCACTTTAGTAAAAGGTTGGTTTTTTTTGTTTTTGTTTTTTTTTTAATTAGAGTCTTGCGACTTTGGTGAAAGGATATTTTTCCTTAACTAGAGTCTTGCTACTTTGGTGAAAAAATAGGTGACCCATGTTTGGGGGGGCCATACCCCTCTGCAGGGGATGACGTCTGCATATTCTAGGCCCTAGCCGGCAAAGCCGCGGATCAATTGGAGGAGCGCATTCAACATGTTATGGCCAAAATACCACCACGCTTCCTGCAAAGGTCTATTGAGGCTATACCAAAACACTTATAGAAATTAGTGCCTACATTGAATTTTATTTCTTTCACAGCAGACAACTTCTACTATTGTACGGTTCAATGTAAAGTTAGTTCAACTACAATCGACCAATAAATAATAAAGTTATTAATAGGGAGTTTCTTTTCTTTTTCACCCACCCTGTACATAAAGTCGTACTTTGATTAAGTACAATCATATATTGAAAACTATGATAGGTGCTTGAAATCAGGAAACGACTTTATGATCAGCCTGTAGATTTTAAAATATAATAATCCAGATCAAAAAGAAATTTCTTTTTTCTTTCAAGAATCGTTCTAATTTATTTACTTCCCCTTTTCTTATCAGAAAAGAAAATTCATGTCGAGACACTAAGAGAAAGATTTTCTTTTACGCTGATGCTCCAATCGAATTTAAAGAAAAGTGTTTGTTCAACACAGGCAAATTTGTTCAAAAAGATGAACACCAATAGCTAAAAGCTAATCAGAAGTATATGACAATAATACAAGAAATCAAAACCAAAATTACTAGTAAATACCCGTTGCTTTGCTAACAGTATTCCTAAAGCTATGTTCTGTGTCAGTATGTTTAAACAGTAATTTGAGATTTCTTTAGCAAGGTATTAACTAAAATTCTTGTATTCATTTTGAGTAAAAAAACTGAATTGACACATTAGTAGCAGTAGTTGTAGTTATATTATCAGTAGCTAGCAAACACACACACACACACAGCAGAACAGCCAAATTTGTGTTTGTGCATTCGCTTCACCTCCTTCCTCTCTGTTTGTTGTCACAGACAGACTTACAACTTGCAAATTATATCAAGGATTTAGAAAACAAAAATCAAAACTGAATTGATCAACTGTTCAAAATCAACAGAAGAAATGACAATTTAGGACTGTTATTAGAAACCTTCATGTATGAATGTGTATGCATGTGTCTGTATGTCTGTGTATGTATGCGTGTGTTGACAATACTGCAGGAATTGAAAAATGGTGAGTTACGGTTGATCCAATTGTTTGTTTACAGTTTATATGTAAATAACCATATGTCAACATGCAAAAAATATTGAAGTTTGGAACTGCAGTTTTCATTCTAACCATTTCAGGTTAGAATGAAAATTGTTATACAGGATCTTGGGCACCTAATTACTGAAAATTAGTAAGGTTTTTAAGAATTTAATGGTTTGAATAAAAATTCTTTAAAAATCAGGTATCACAGAGTTAACGGTTCTAATTTTCTTTTTTTCCAGATGGTTTTTCAATGTTCAAACAAAAGCCTTCTGCATCGCAAAGACAATGTCATATTTTCGGTTTGCTGTCAGGTGAGTGAAATTGTTTTCATTTAAAAACACACATCAAAACTCATCAAAAGATTATTAAAAAACACAAAAAGTAATTAAAAATAAAATTTTAAATTATTACCAAAAGTATTAAGTGATAAATTAAAAAAATTAAAAGAAAATTTCCAAAAAGACACTATTTCGATCAGCACAAAAATTTAGTGCATAAAAATTAGTTAAAAAAAAAAAAAATTAATATATTTTTGGACTGTAATTAGGACCAATTCTGAATTACACGTTTTGTGAGGGGAAAGGTATTTTGGACAGGTCAATAAGAGAAGACCAAAAATAAAACTAAAATGACATCTAATTTCCATTGTTAATATTTTTTTAAAAACTCAGTTTTCTTCAGTATTATAAAGCATAACACACAGCATGGTAGAAATGGGCACAGATACTCACTGTAAGATGTGCATACAGAGCAGACTAAGAACAGAGGTCAGTCACAAATACCAGATATACCATCACTCTGGTATTAGAGACAGATTTATGACATTCTCTTTCATACTGGAACTCCTTTTCAGACGAAACAGTAAACTATTTCTATTAACATGTTCAAAAACAACCTATCAAAAGAAACTAGCTTACCACACAAATATAAACATTTCTAAAATACTCACACCTTAAATGCTATTACATCTGTAAGATGTATCTTCGGTTGTATATTTTTGTGATTTATTGCCGAGTTGCAATGGTCAAGGGTAAGTAACTCTCAGCGACTCGTTAATTTCTAATGATTAAAATTATTATCTCCCTTGAAACAAGATTTTTTTTTTTTTTGGCACAATTCCTTCCTCTTTCACTAATAGAATGTGTTGTTGATGCAACAACCTACCGCATTGTTTATTCAGCCATTAAAACAATTTTCAAACAGAATTTTTTTTTTAAATAAATAAATCTTTTAGCAAAACAAATAGTAATGTTGGCTCTCCACAATTTCCAAGCACAATTATTTTAAATAAAATCTCCTTTTAGAACTTTTAGCAGAAAAATTGGTAATGTTAGCTCTCCACATCCAGAAGGGCATGTAACTAGTTTTTGATTTAATTTCAGATGCTAGTCTATTTTACTGCACTGTTCAATGTCTTATTACAATTTAATGTGTTCTTTTTTTCAGCTTATACTTAGTTACATTAATTTGTACAGCAATACCTTAACCGTACTACATAAAAACACACTTTAATCAAAACCACACTATTCAAGGTAGTTATATACTTTGCTTCCTACCAAAAAGGATTTCAAAAAGAATCTTAAATATAATCAAACGTATTTCTAATTTGCTATAAAGGACTAAATGATTCAAAATATTTACAAAGAGTACCTTAGTCTGGCACAAAAACAAATGGGATGAAATAGAGGTAGGAAGATTATGTTGTGCCAATCTTCTAAGAGGGGAGGGCCACACTGTTCAGAAAATCAGTATTCAAAATCCTAGCTTTTATCTTGGCTTGAACCATGACCACTGGCACCAGGGAGAAATGAACTGTGTTACTATTTCGTACTCTTATAATAGCGGGGTCCAGAGCGTAATACGTGTAAAAGAGTAAGAGTTATTCCCCTTGCATTATTGTAATAAAATAAACTATTTAAATAAATTATTAAATAACTTAGTATAAAATTGTGTATCAAATTATTGTTATTCAATTGTTTTGTATTTAAATAAATTATAAAATTACTTTGTATAAAATTGTGTACCAAATTATTGTTTTTAAATTGTTTTGTATTAAAATAAATTGTTTTATGAAGTTTTTTTAATAAAATTATTGTGTTTCATAGAGATTTTTTTCGAGTATGTCCGGACACCAAGATATTTTTTAAAAAATCTTGCAAGGGGAATAACTCTTAGTCTTTTACGCATATTACGCCCCATTATTATAAGAGTACCAACTATTTCAATCACAAGGGGGCAATATATTCGGAGGCAATTTGGAATTTGAATGTAAATAGTGAAAAGTGTTCTGTGGCTCAAAACGGAGTTGTGCAAAAAAAGAAACCGACCAGATGTCAGAAAACGAGGAGACTTATGAGTGAAGTTAACTAAATCAAACCTTGAAATCAAGACCGTTTGTAGTAAATATCAGACAAGTATTCCAAAAGATTACAAAAGTTGGAAATTTGAATTTGTTGCATTTTTAAGAAGTTTAAAATTCTTTCTTGTGGTTGAATCATTTCTCATTGATTTCATTTTTTTCTCATCGATTTAAAACTTCTAAATTTAACATTATATTATTACACCTTTTCAGCACCAAATCTGTTTTATTATAGTGGGGGGGGGGGCAAAAAAAGGTCAAGAATCACTGGACTGAATGATCAAATTTTAACTTTTTACTCTTAATCAAAGATCCGGAACTTACTTGAACTGTAGCTGTCAGTTGAAGACTGGGAAACAGAACGACTGCGTATCCGAGGACGCTGAGGAGTTAAATTGTATTTAATTTCCTGAAAAAGAAAAGGAAAAAATACATAAATATTTTACAAAATAAAGAATGTTCTGATTTGGTTTCAAGGTTGTAAATTGTTTTAAATCAATAGCATAGTCGTGAAAAGTCAAAAATATTTTTATTTTTGCATTGAAATTAAAGAAAAGATATTTACACCAAAATTTTAAAACAATGATTTTATGGGAAACCAAATCAAAGCCAACCCTTTTTTTGTTGTGCCCCCCCCCCCCCAATTAATAAATTAAAATCGAAGTAATATTGAAGAACATTATTTTTCTGTAACAACCATAACATCAGGAATTAACTAGGTATGTTATATATGAGATCAATAGGAAATTTAAAATGTTTTTTTTTTTAAAATACCATAATAAAGAAAAAAGTTCTTGTGCACGAAGCAGGAAACAAACTATGGTTCTCTCCCTTTTCTCAGTGCGAAATGTTGACAAATATTGTTAATCTTTTTTAGATGCGCTAAGTTTCTTTAACAGCGATTCCTGTCATTGACTTACTGACATATCGACTGTAACTGTTTAATGACATAATAAAAGAATAGTTGTTTGCTCTTTTTTAAATCAATTCTCGAAGTCAAACTGTGACACAAGGTTGCATTCGTTTTTTAAGAAGCAAAGACATTTTTTTAACATATCTCATATCGCGCTGTTTATTTTTTTTAACATTTAACTGAATTGGTGTTTAAATAGCGTATCTATGCTCTGACTTTCAGGTGTCTTTATTTGATTGAAAGAAAATTTTTTAATTTTTTTCATATTTTTGCCTAAAGGGTTGTTCCCCTTTAGGCAAAGCTATGAAAAAACTTTGTCCTCACCAAAAAGTCTTTTATTGCCGCGGTCTACCAGGATGTGACAGCAATGAGAAAATCTTTAAAAATAATTCACCTATAATTCCCAATTGCTGATCAATCCTACAAGATGCGTTTATTTCAAAACTGAATTGTATTAACAAGAGAGGAGGGGGAAATTCATTTATAATTTTTGGAGATATCTTGCAGACAGGAAAACAAAACAGAATTAAAAAGTATGAGTTATAAGGATAGGTTAAAGGAGTTAAATAGAAGTAGATTGAATATCAGGAAATTCTTTTTTAGCAATAGAGTGGTAGGACTATGGAATAGATTACCAGAGTATGTAGTATTATTAACAGATGTAAATGCTTTTAAGAAGAATTATATTTATTACACCACCGCATAGGTTTAAGGGCCTAAAGGGCTAGTTTTCAAACACAAATATATCAGGATTTATATAATTTGCATAAATAATTTGTATATTAAAAAATGTTATCCAACCTTTCTTCTCTCTGTTGCAACAACAATTATTACGATAACATCAATATTTCACGAGTTCGTGATTTTTATTTATGGACATGGTTTGTTTTCATAAGTGCGTGGTACCTTTTCTTTAAGGCCCTAGATATTGTGTAAATATGATTGTTATTATGTGTGCTTGTATAGACATTTTGTATACTTTTTTTTCACACTAAAATAAATGTTCTAAATACTGAAGGATCATTCAGTGTCAGGGAAGCTATAATATTGTAATAAAAAAGTATTAATGTATATTTTTAGGGTTTTTTCACGTTTTTGAACAGGATATAATGAAGATAAACAATAGAATATTTATCTTTGAAAATATAAATACTTCTTCAAAGAATCCATAATCATTTTGTCAACTTATTAATTGGGAAAACTCTCTATAGAGAAAACATTCAGTAAAAATTCATTTTGCATATTTTAATTGTTCAGTCAAAATTTTTAAAAAGCCATTTACAAATTGTTTCTATATTTTTCAGTCATTCTTTTTAAAACAATCCATTTTTGTTTACATAAACTACATGAAACTTGTAGACAAACAGGCTGTAGTAAATATCACACTCAAGTTTGAAATTTGAATTTGTTGCATTTTTAAGAAATTGAGGTTAAAAACTTTTCTTGTGGCTGAAATTGAGAAATGATTTAATTAAACCGTTTTTATATTTGGGAAGTTTTCTGTGGTCTCCATTTTTGTATTTATTTTGTTATTTTAAAAAAAGCAAAATATGGACAAAAAACGTCAAAAACATGCTCAGCTTAATTGAATGTGTTTACAACTTTCATTTTAGATGACAAAATTATCTTTAAAAACTATATAAAAAAAAGTGTGAATACAGAATTACCTTTACAGTGTATTTTTTTTTTTTTTTATATTTTACTGAAAAGACGTTTGTGCTAGATAAAAATTGGAAAACCATTTTCTATTTTGTCAATATTCAAGTGGGAGTGAATAAATTCTTTGGATTCAACTAACATTTTAAATATTTCAATCCTCTCCATTATAAATAGTTCATTAAAAACGTCACGAAAACATATTTAGATTAGAAAATCCATACAGAGTCTAACTTTTGGATTGATTAGAAGAAATAAAACGAGAAGTCACTGCTGTTGACGTAAGGGAGGTAATTACTATCACTATTGTGAAGTTATCTCCCTTCCACCAGAGTTCGTGCTGGTCATCTGCTTCCAGCGAGAATGAAGGATATGACAATTTTTATAAAATAAATAAAGTCCACAAATTGAAACTGAATATTTATATGATGAAACGAGAATGAAGGGAATAATCGAACACACATTTCTTATGTTATTTTAAACTTGGTAGGCTATGAAAGGCAGAAGAGCCCAACCAAGTCTGAATTGTGGTTTAAAAGAAATAAAACGAGACTTCACCGTAGTTGGTAAAAGGGGGGTAATTACTATCATTGATCTAAAGTTACCTCCCTTACATCACACTTTATTTTGGTTTCTTGCTCCAAGTGGGAACGAACGAAAGCTGAATTATTGTCAAATGACATTTTAAAATAAATTAATTAAGTCCACAAATTGAAGCTAAATATTTATATGATGAAATAAGTATGAAGTGAGAAACCGAAGACCACATTCTTGTGTAATTTACATTATTTTAAAAGTCCTAACGTAATGAATGAGCATGTAATTCTCTATTTTGACTCTCAAATACTTCTCACTAGAAACCTGTCTCTATTCTCGTTCCTATAAACCAGCGGTATTCAAACTGCTCGACCTTTCCAAGAGTTCCGCAAAACAAAGTGACATTTTCGCAATATATTTAATAATTCTTCATTACATAAACGATTCATTCACGGCTTTTACATATGCCTTTGTATTTTATTTATCTTGAGTGATAATTAATTGTTTATAATGTGCTTAACACATTATGACTTAACTAAATTCCAAATACTTATTTTTAACAATTACGTTAAAATTAAAAACATCTAGGTTATTGACGTGACACAGTAGTCAGTCAGTAGTCATTCATGTCTATTTTTCTTTCTTACTATTTTCTATTTGGTTTTATAAACATTATATGTGTGTATGAGTATGTTTTACTTTATTTTTTTATATACAAAAATTTGGCACAAAAGCCGTTTTGGGGTGGGGAGAGATTATTGTCATAACTTAACTATTTTATACATAACTAGATCCATTCGTGACCCATACATTCTTATATGCTTTCAATCCTTTTACATTCAACATGTCACGATTACTCTGTGGACTTAAGCTATTTAAAACCCCCATGAAATGACATATATTGTTTATATACATTTATCTATATGGATGTATGTATGTATGCTAATATATATTTGTTCATATGTGTGTGATTTCATGCGGTGGTATGTATGCGTATGCTTGTGTATATGTGCGCATACGGTTGTATGTACATATATTTGTATAAATATGTAAATATGTTACGTTGAATCGGCGAAATTGCCTAATTAGTGAATAAAACTATGTACTTAATTATTTTTTGTAAAAAGAAGTTTGATTTCACTTTGATACATAAACCTTTGATTGTAAAAAGATAGTTGTTTTACAGCCGTTTTGAATAAATAAACTTTTGATCAAATTAGAATTATGTATTTGTTTTTTTGTAAACAAATTTTAAAAAGTAAATAGTAGTTTCAACTTTTTTTTACAAAAAATAAATACGTAGTTTTATTCACTAATTAGGCCATTTTACAGATTCAGCGTAACATATATATGTAGAAATGGAAGTTGTTTTTTTAAAAGTGTTTCCCTAGAAAATTTAATTACTGAAAAGGGTTCCGCGAGTAGTTAACGTTTGAGGGGGGGGGGGGGGGATTTTTATTACCCAGTCTCATATTGTCATTGAAAATAACCTTTCAAAGTGAAAAGTTTCCAGTTTTATAAACTCGATTAAATGATTGTCTGAACTTTTCCATAAACAGACCCAACTGGGATTTGTAACCAATTTTACTTCATTCTTTAGGTGTGTAAGTGCTTTAAGTGCTATTGGGACAGTTTTTAGAAAGCTGCCAGAGAGCGCATACCGCTGCCAATGTCATTGCCAGGGGAAGTAATTGTGCATTGATCCGTCCAAAAATTTAATCATTCCTTTCATGGTCTATTGCCATTCTGCAATTTGGTCATTGAAATCCATTGGGAATTTTTAGAGATATCGTGTGGACAGACATGAACTTTTGGCGATATTATGTGGTGTGGATATATAACTACGATGTAGGGGAGGTAATTGTACATAGGTCCAACCCAAAATTTAACAACTTCTTTCATAGCCTATTGTCCATTCCCTCCACAAAATTATATTGAATTTCATTGAGAACTTTTGGAGATATTGTGTGGAAAGACATGAATGTATACATAGATATTATGTGGTGTGGACATATAACTACGATGTAGGGGAGGTAATTGTGCTTGGATCTGCCCCAAAATTTAATCACTTTTCCCATAGGCTATTGCCCACCTTTCCACAAAGAGAAATTCATTGAGAACTTTTGGAGATATCATGTGGAGAGTCATTAACATATACATAAATGTATGGAGAAAAAAAATGGCAAAATATCTCTCAAGAAAAAAAAAGGAATTCTTGGATCTTCCCCCAAATTAAACCAACTCTTCCTTACCCCCACTGACCAGATTTCCACAAATTTCATTGAAATTCATAGAGCACTTTTGGAGATATCTTGTGGTCAGACAGACACAACCATATACATCTACCTCTCCAACTTCACCAGCAGAGGTAATGACTATTTTATTGCTTTATTGGATAACACCACCCACCCAGGATAATTTATCCATACGTAAATAATCCCGTCTTTTTTTGACACGTACTAAGCTAGTTCATTCAATATTTCTCTACAGAAGGACAAAACTCATGCCCACCACCACAAATAATGAACAAAATGTCAAACCTATCAAGTTTTAAAGCAGGGGGAGGGATTGGGTACATAGCAAAATACTCAAAGTATGCTTTGACCTATTGGCAGTCATCTTCAACAAGTCTTTCACTCACAATGTTCAGTGCTTGTAAAATCTACAATGGCCAAAGGTATTAATACAAGGTTTCAGAAAGTTCAACAAGTTTTATCATGAATCTCTTACTTCACATAAAACTGGTCAACAAAATGGCAGAGTAAATGAATTCTCATTTTTGATGAGTTTTTTCTCCCCCCCCACCTCCCATTTTTGAAAATGTAACTAAATATCAGCTAATTGTGTTACTGTTAAGCAGGGCTCCAGGAAATGTAAACCTTCCCAAAAAACAATTTTAACCTTCCAAAAAAACAATTTTAACCTTCCCAAAAAACAATTTTAACCTTACCGAAGAAAATGTAAACAGACCCAAAATCAAAATATTGTTTCTTTACTTTGTTATCATCTATAGTTGTTAGTAGCATAATAAAAACACCATTAAAATGTTGTGGAAATAAATAATTGCCAAACTCCAGTCCAAACCTGGAGTTGACTGTTTTTTCTACCATAACAAAAACAACAAAACGACAAGAACAATCTTCAAGTTTTTTTTTAAAAAATCACTTCCGCCCTGAAGATAATTTTTTGTCCTGAACACTTTTTTACCGTCCCTGGGACAACGTTAATTTCGAGCCTTGGTGTTAAATTCGATTTGTTTCTATCTTCACTACTTGCTCTTTTAAATTATGGGTGGAAAGATACAGAATTGATATGACTAATATATACAAGCAGGGTGTTTAGTCCATTTTCAATATGTTCATGTTTAAAGTTAAGTAGTTCTGATAACCAACAGATATTTTTTGAGGAAAATCAAAAACAAAATTCAATTTAACTTCCATGAAGATAAATTAAGATTGAGTGGCATTTTAGCCATTTAAAGTGTTGAATTAAAAAAAATAATTTAGGTTTTAGCTTTTCTTCCATTTATGGCCGAGTATTTCACAATGGCTTCCAAGTCAATCTTGATGATCAGGAAAAAAAAACATTGCTTCCTGTTTCCACTGTTAGTGATATATATCTCCCTTTTACTGTCAGCCTCTCTCTATGAACAGTGTTGCCAATTCAGCAGGTTTTGTGTTGCTGATTTAGCGTGTATCTTGTTTTGGAAGTGCAAAAAAGCACTAAATTAGTGCATTCGCACTTATAGATTTTGGCATTTTGGGTCCATTATCTGGCTATTTTTGACCTTTTGTAGTGTCTTTTTGGCCATTTCTGGTTATTTAAAAAAATTTAGCGCTTTTTGGCAGTCAAACTAGCGCAAAAATATTCTTTGAATTGGCAACACTGTCTATGAATGGTACTATGTCTTCACTCTCTGAGAATGTCAGCAGTCAGGCCTCTTAGCCAAAAAGTGGGTACAAAAAATAGCATGAATTTACATTGTAAATCAAGCCTCAGGGGACAATCGGATTTAACCAATACAGATTTTAGTCACTTTCACCTGAGTGCACAGCTTGTATTTGTAACTGGGATTACATGTGGGAGTTTTAGGGTTCATGACTGCCAAATATATTTAAGTGCATCAGTGATCATACATAAAAATATATTTTTTCCATTCAACTTCTGTAGATGCAACATTTCATTCTTAACTGCTACATTCCCACAATATATATGTGTGTGTGTATTTAAGCAGCAATCTTTCATTTATACATGTTTGATTAAAAACAACAGACAAGGAATGTTTTTAATTTTTTTAGTTAACTTTTCTTATTTACAATAAACTATGAAAACGAAAAATATTGATAATTATCTTCAATTTCAATGTTCTAGACGTTATAAATATTAAAATTCTAAAACTTGAAAATTTTAAAATTAACGTTTTTATGAACATAGTGTATTGGTGCATGCCTTCTGATGTACATAGTACGGGTGTTTAGTCCAACATCTTAACTGTTAGAACGTGAACGTCTCGCAAGTGTTTTGTAGGTGTGAGCATTATTAAATTATTTTTGTTTCAAACTGAACCAATCAAATTGAATCTATTAAAGAGGTTTCAGTAGTCATAATGTCCATTTCAACTGTTAGAACGTATTTACATACAAAAGAACATTTATCTAGATTTAATACATGTAAACATTGTCCAAATAAAGCCGTTATTATAAAATCAAGAAACCCTAAACTAAACATTTCAAGTTCAGAAGTAAAGTGTCCATCTCTTAAGAGACAACTCCCATTGGAGTATACACTTTCAGCCATACTTCTAGCCATCATCAAGACTGGGGAAAAACTGCAGATGTTAAATGTTTTTTGAATATGGTATACCATTAAACCGCCATGTGTCGTGATGATGTCACGCACAGGGTGACAAGCAAAAGAAATTCATTGCTGGGTTGAAATGTCATTTGTTGGATACGTTTAAAATCCCAGTTCTTAAAACGAAGGAGCTCTTGTTTAGTTTCTCGATTTTGAAGCCCTCATTATAAAATCAAGAAACCCTAAACTAAACATTTCAAGTTCAGAAGTAAAGTGTCCATCTCTTAAGAGACAACTCCCATTGGAGTATACACCTGGTGACAAAGACCCGATTTTTGTTGCATGCGTCAGCTTAATGATCCTTGCAAGTTTCAAGTCTGGTTGAGACCAGGACTTTATTCTTACAAGTTTTATGATCACCCCCATGGCAGTATGCAAACCCACCGAAGGGATACCTCCACCATAATCATACAGCTTAGAGTGTACTCAATTAGCTGCTGAAGTGCACAGGGAAATTTGTCCTAATGAAGAGTTTTCCACACTCTTCGCTCATACAGGGAATTGAACTCAGTGTGAGGCAGATATGCTAACCATTACACCATCCAAGCAGACATTCAATTACAGACGTGTTTAAGAAATATTCAAAATGGTGGTTTGAAAATAATCAATTATGATTTGAGAGTTGGGTAAACACATAATTCTATTCAGCAACACAGACACATTTGAATGAAGATTACCTATAATAAGAAATATAAAGACCTATAAACATAGGTATGAATCAAGGAAGATTACCTATACTGATAAGAAATATCCAGACAAAAAACGTAGGCCGATTAAGCACACAGAGAATATACCTTACATACAAACTATCAGAAAGAAAGAATGATAGAGAGAGACCAAACAAAAACCCAGACACCAAACAAAGAAAGAGACTAAATTTCTGGTTATTACCGCACAGGCTGGTTGATCATGTTTACAATGGACTTAAAATTTACGCGTTGGTCCATTTTTCTGTGTAAAGAAATCTCAGAAAAACTGGTTTAGCCAGTGAAATGAAGTTTATTTGCTAAACTTCTTTAAATGAAACCCGCCAGGATCCCACCCTATACCATCAGTACATAAACTATCTCTCCATTTGTTCCTTATGTGAAGGTGTTAAGAGACTCACAAGAAAGTCCAAAAGGCCGAAAGAAGAAAAAATATTCTATATTAGAAACCGTCAACCAAAACTGTCACAGGTTTCTTCAGTTTTCAAGTTAGTCTGGAAATAGGTTTTTAGTGTAATTTGCAGCTTTCTAACAACGTACCTAGGCTATTTGTATCTGTTAGGCTTAAAATGTTACAGAGAAAAACGTGAAGCTAGGTATGTAGCATTTTGCACAGTCTAAAGTCTATGAATTGTAGAATTAATTCTTGAAGCTGGTTATTTTGAAATTTATTGCACAGGGAAATTTGTCCTAATGAAGAGTTTTCTACACTTTTTGCTCATACGGGGAATTGAACCCAGTGTGAGGCAGACATGCTAACCATTATGTTATTAGAAAGATAATTTGATCAGCTTTCTAACAATGTACCTTGTTAATTTGTATCTGGTGAGCATAAAAAGGTATTCAGCATTTTACGAGAAAATGTTAAGAGGAAATGTAAGTTTATGCTAAATTTATCCCTTAGTTTGTGTCCGGCAGCATTCACGCATGTTTTTTGAAAATTCAGACCTTAGTGATCAATGCCCAACAAAAGGAAAGAGAAGTAATTTTTTAATTGATCACCCCCAACACAGAATGCTGCCAAAAGATGTTGGTCACAACAGTTTCTATTGAGTGATTAACCAGACCTGCTTGTTCCTTATGTGAAGGTGTGAAAGAGATTCACAAGAAAGTTCAAACGGCCAAAAGAAGAAAAAATATTAAATCACTGCTACCAAAGGTTTAGGTGTTCACACATTTATATCTATCTATCTATATATGTATCCGGACTTTGCCCAGCCCTAACTGTTCATAGCAGAAACTTGAAATTTTGCACACACTCCCCTCGTTGAGCAGAGAAAGTGTTTTTTTGTTTTTTGAAAATTACCCTCTAATATAGGGTTTTATAGTGATCACATCCCAACTTTTTAATTGATCACCCCCAATACAGCTTATATGGTTGGTGGTGATTCATAATTTTCTCTTGGAATGCTAGTTCTACATCTTGTCATTCTTTAAAGCTTTTAGTTTTCAACTATTCAGGGTAACTTCAATAATTTAACAACAATTTAGGTGCGAGTGGTGTAACGGTTAACAGCACGCAAAGAAATGGAATACATCTCCTCTAACCAAGCTATCGGTAAATAGCAGTGCAGACTGGTCTCTTCAGCCTTGGTTGGCAACCAGTCTAGATGACAGACAACACAGATTCCAAACCAGTCCAACCCTCTCGTTCAGCTTTGTAAGAGGCGGGTAATAGATAGAGTAAGAAATCCCAAAAATGTACAGTTAACAGGGGCACTGGTGAAGCTTCAATGGGCCTAGCAAGCCAGAAGTGGATTATAATGAATAAAGGAGAATAAGAACAGACAGGCATAAGCAGTGTTGCCACTGCTGGGTTTTTCCACCCAGATCTGGGTTTTTTAATGCCATGCTGGGTTTCTGGGTTTTTATTTCCATAATCCTATAAAACCTGGGTTTTTATCTGAATCTGGGCACATCTACGTCAAAAACTGAAAGTATATGTATTCACTTAGTTGATAGTTGCGTTAAGGCGAGAGTTTGTTAAGGCGAGAGTTTGTTAAGCAGGAGTTCCTAAAAATGAATGCATTTCGTTAAAGGCGGATTAATGTAGGGATTTAACCCATGAGTGGTCATACTTTTTACCCACATGTCAGTTGTAAGGGAAGCAACTCTTTAATGTAAACTTATTCAAAATAATATTTTTATGCACACCAGACATAAATAGAAATTTAATGTTTGTTTTAAAAAATAAAATGTTAAATAAAATCATTTTTCCTATCAAAATGCAGAGGTTAGTTAAACTGACATAAGCAACATTCCACAGCGGACCACAGAATTGAAGTAATACTGCGTATATTGCAATGTAAGTATTAAATTAATGATTAGTTTAGTTTTTATTGCATTATACACGCTTAAATTATTTAATTGATAGTTCTACGATTTAGGTTGTTTTTTTTTTGTTTTTGTTTTTGTTTTTTTAGCTCATCTGGGTTTTTTGTGGACAATCTGGGTTTTTATTGTCAGCGAGTGGCAACACTGATCATAACAACGCAACCCTGCAGTCTCAACTTCCCCACAACACCTCGACGACAAGTGGAAGATTTTTTTTAAAGGGGTGAGGAGGAGGGGGGTAACCGTTTATCATGAGACTTCCAGTCCTTGGTTTGC
Organism: Architeuthis dux; assembly: GCA_006491835.1. Classification (NCBI taxonomy): domain Eukaryota; kingdom Metazoa; phylum Mollusca; class Cephalopoda; order Oegopsida; family Architeuthidae; genus Architeuthis; species Architeuthis dux. Next base: position 1,040,446 of record VCCN01006982.1, on the reverse strand, counting down.
TCAGGAGTCAAAATGTCCATATAAATATTTAATGCGATCGAAGGATAAATTCTGGAGACCAATTAAATCCGTGTGCATAAATCACCCTGAAGTGTATTTCACTCTTCAGAAGTCCAAAGCATTTAATGACCTTCTCTACTTTTCTCAGCCTCCCAGAGCAACAGAGTCACGTACAGATTTTGTTTCTCAATCTATCAGACGAAACTACTTCCAATGACACATCAACGGGAGACTATAAGCAACAGCGAATGGATGGGTTGTTCAGACTGGCCCATTGGTAATAAGCTCGATTAAACACAGTCACGAAATGTCTGTCTATATTATAATGATCCAATTTGTTTGTGGATTTGTTACCATAACACAGCAAAACCAGCACATCATAGTGAGATTGTTATTAGCTCAACACTGTTAAATGTAATGATCACATTTCTTGGTGATCTAGGTTATTTTAGAATAATATACAAAATGAGTAGGGAAAAAGGTTATTCATGTGTTCTGTGTTCAATATGCAACTAGCATTCCAAGAGAAATTATGAATCACGGCCATCCATATATGCTGTGTTGGGGATGATCAATTAAAAATTTAAACAGCAACCAATGGTGCCGCAGCCTGAGATTCTAGAACACCTTAGCAGAAAGACTATGAATGGAAACCACAGGTATACAATATCTTGGCAACAAAGAGATTTTAATGGGTTTTTTTTTTTTAGCAAAACCCGTAGAAAAAAAATGTAATTTTACTTAGAAAAACATTGTTACTTTCTTTTAACAATAATTTCCTTTTATTAAAAACTATTTAAAAATTGTTTTCGGTCGCGCAAGACAAGTTTAGAAAACAACACAAGAGAAAGATGAAAGTGCGTATCAAATAAAAAAAACTTCATATAGCTCATTGCAAATAAATTTCCTTTTATTTAAGACTATTTCAAAGACAAAACTTTTTAAAAATTAAATTAAAATAAAAACTTTTTTTAAAAACATTACCTAGATAGCTGATGTTTTTGTTTGAAACAGTCTATTGCTAGTTATATTTACTAGCTACAATGTTGTATTAAAATAAATTATAAAATAACTTCGATTTGATACACAATTTTATACATTGTTATTTAATTGTTTTGTACGTATTATATTCATTTTAGGAGGATCAGTCACGTGTCACAAAACTGTTGAGTAACTGTGTAGGTTATGTCATGTGCGATACATACATAGTCAGCCAGAACAAATTAAAAACTGAAGAAACCGAGTTGACAGTTTTGGTTGACGATTTCTAATAAGGATTAGAAAGAAATTATTCAATTTAGATGTTCTTTCGTTATTGATGTTAGTAGTCCTCGGACATTAAATGTTGATGGTTTAAATGAGTTTGGAGTTGGAGTCATGTTTGTGTACAATATCTGAAAATAGACTTGATGGCAGTAAGCCCAAAGCAGCATCACTCACTTCACTGAAGGTGACGTAAACAGGCAATTGGCAGTCAGAGCATTTGACAATTTAACAGCAATATGGATTAGCCAAGATCAAACTAGCAATAAGATTAAAGCTATATAGGACTCTTATCAAACCAATCCTGCTTTACAACAATAGTATTTGGGTCTTAACTAACACCAAAGAAGCCAGACTAGCCGCCTTCTACAGAAAGCACTCAAGAAGGCCTCTCAACATACACTATCTGAAAAAAATATCCAACAAAGAGCTATACAAGATAAGCAAAGAAGAATCCATATCACAAACCATCAGAAGAGCTAGATGGAAGCTACTGGACCACATTCTTAGACAGGACAACAACATCCCCGCAAACAAAGCCCTTAAATTCTAATTCAAACACATCAGATAAGGGGAGATACAAGGAAGGCCAAGGACAATTCTGCTAGTAAACATGAAAAGTGATCTAGATGAACGGGTCAACTCCAATCCTACACTCAAAGACCACACATACACAAGATTGATTGATTGATTTGTTTGTTTAGCGGCATATCAACCCTTGATGGGTCATTTAATGCCGAAATCAGTTTAAAATCCCCAAAATAGTGTCTTGCGACTTTGGTAAAAGGTTTTTATTTGTTTGTTTTTTTTAATTAGAGTCATGCGATTCTGGTGAAAGGTTATTTTCCCTCTTTCTAACTAGAGTCTTGCGACTTTGGTAAAGGTAATTTTTTTAAAACTAGAATTTTGCGACTTTGGTGAAAATGTTTTTTTTTTTTTTTAATTAGAGTCTTGCGACTTTGGTGCAAAACCAGGAGGTGCCTGTTTTTGTTTTTTTTTTTTTTGGGGGGGGGGAATCTTAACCCTCTGCAGGGGATGCAGTTGGCGTATTTTAGGCCCCAGCCATCAGGGCCGCATACAGAAGAAGACTGATAACAGACACAGAGAACTTCGAAGACCAGAAACAGAGTAGCATGGAGAAGAATAGTGAATAAGATGTGTGATGCCTAAGCAAAGACGGCTTCGCACTACCCAGTATAATGTCAATAATAATAATATCCTTTCGGACATGCCCATTCAAACTGACAGGGAAATAAAAGCAAATATCCCATGAGATTTTGGTTGGCAATGGGATAAGGAAGAATATCTTTTTGATTGAGATCTCACATCAAAGCCTACTTAACAATCTGTGGGCTCCAATCCCTGCAATCACAATTGTGCTCTATGTGGTTGTAGAAAACCATATATAGGCTGCTCGATGGTCTAACCACGGACTACTATACAAGCAGAAAATGGTGACATTATCCCTCTACATAATACACTCACTTGTAGAAATTTGGGGATTTACGCTGCAATGTGCCTAGAATGTAATCATACATACACAGGGCAGACAAAAAAAAACAAAACATTCAGAACAATGTTTAATATCCACCAACAAACATGGAATAACTTTGATTAGTTAAAATAATGACGACAGTCAAGCACTATTAAAACATTATATGAATCACCATTCTGACAAATTAAAAAAGACTTTACACTTATATGAAGCCTATACGGTCGTATTTTTAGAACAGTACAAACGAGTTGACCTAGATATATGCGAAAACTACTGGAAAGACAAACTCAGTTTAAGTATAAATATTATGCGAATGGTACTCCCAGATTAGTCTATACAGTAAATCTATTTTAATTCCATTGGGCAGTTGACATTGCATCGGACATTACGACTACTGAATCCTATTTGATTCAATTTGAAACTATGTTTGACCAATCACAAATAATTTAATAATGCTCACGCCTACAAAACAGTTGTAGGATGTTCACGTTCTAACAGTTAAGATGTTGAAAATGGCCTAAACAGCCGTAACATGTACATCAGAAGACATACCAATACACAAGACAGAACCATGTTTATAAAAACGTTAATTTTAAAATTTTAAGTTTTTTTTAAATTTTGAAGTTTTAGAATTTTAATATTTATAATGTCTAGAACACTGAAATTTTCAATATTTTTCAATAATAATTCAATTTAGAGTGTATGAAAAAATTTGAAAGTCATATGTTGTTTGAGAGAGGAAGGTTAAAAATAACATTCTGGGATTGTTGTGACAAATTCCTGTGTTTTAGTATGCCATGATACATGTACCCGGTTGGCAAAATCTCCATGGCAGCACTTAATAACCAAACCTTGAGACTGTAATACCACCCCACTGAAACGAATGCATAGGAGAGATAAGCTACAGCCTCACCCTGAAGCAAAAATGATGATGCTAATCAATTAAAGTTTATTGCCTGTAAGTCTAGACGTCAAATATTCATCAGAGGATGACAAATCCTTGGGGATTTAACTTAGACTTGATGAATAACTTTGGTACATTTGTCTCACCACTGAGATTGCTAGAATGGAGGAGAAATGGAAGCAGCTTAACAAGTCTAGGAACAGCTCTTCCACGAGAAGTAATGTGTCAGTGATGACTTAACTCAAATTCATTAAAAAAATTGAATGTCATTATCAAGGGAAAGGACTTCTGATTAAAATTATCTCCCTTTGACCAGCAAGTGAATTTAAATGATTGTTTTCTATTGAATTTACAGAAGAGTTCCATTATTTATAAATCTATTCATTGAAGAGTTCCACCATCGGTTACTAGCGGTCTATGAATATAAGAGTTTGTGTAGGACTTCTAGTTAGAGAGCTATTGAATAAAACAAATATTGACCTGTACTGAAATTTGAAAGAAATTGTGATGGAGAGGAGTGGTAAAAGCCAGGATCTTGAATGCTGACTTTCCAGACAGGCAGGTTCTCCCCAGTTGGAATATTGGTGCAATACAATCTTCCTCCTTGCATTGCCCTATCATTTGGCTTTGTGCTACGCTAAGTTAACCTTACTAAATATTGGTACAGACTAGAGGCCAACCAATTAATCTGGCCGATATTTGACATTTTGAGATAATCGATATCAGCAGATTATTGAGCTCACGAGGCCGATTTTTATTCTAATAGAAAAAAGTACCCTTTAGTTTAAAATTAAACTGAAAGGTTGAAAGAGAGGGGGGCCAAAAAGCATGTAATTTTTCATGAATTCAGTGTTCTGGCAAGGTTAGATAGACTACATCGGCTTGGCAAGATCAAAGGGTTGACCGAGTCAGAGTTGGGGGTAGTATTTGTTTATCTGCCTCCCCACGAAGGCAAATTTGACACAAGGTGTTGGGTCCCACACGGGTATGTGCAGACAGTTCTAAAAATCTCTGTAGTCCCCGCAACTAATGTCACGAGGACATTAGTGCAGGCTCGACAGTCACAGGACGAATACTGAGCTCGCTGGACTACGAATCCCGGGCAATGTTTTTCAGAACTTTTCCAGCACCAGAATGAATCTTGGGCCGGGTAAGTAAAGTCCAGAGTAAGGGGGTACGAGGGTGGGCGGAGGCAGTCGTGTTGGTTCTTAGTCTTCTTTCTTTCGTAGGAAAGAAAAAGGGAGAAAAAAAAGAAGGGGAAAGGCTTCGGCTTCTTTAGCTGTTGGTTGGTTCTGTGGAAGCAAAGCAGAGAAAAACAGAAGAAAATACGGGAGGGGAATAAAATAAATGGTAAACATTGAAGTAGACTATACAGTGTTTATAACTATTGTATACACTTCATAAGTTTTTAATTTCCGAAACAGACAATGTACACTTTATTTTCAAATATTTTTCTGTGCTCAAGTGAATAATACATTATTTTAGTGTTAAATAAATGTTTATTAGGACCAAAAACAAAGAAAAGAGCTGCGGCTGGAGGCTACTATGTACACTAAACTAACATTGTTTATTTTATTTTATATTAAGTTATTTGTTATTTAGTCTACAAATTTTTGATCACTCAGAAACGAGGAAATGCTGATAAATGCGGTTAAGAGCACTAAACTTTATTTTTCATACGTTTATCTTTTTTACAAAGTTTAGTTTTTTGATTACCTGTGGACATTTTTTTAAATTTAAAATAAGTGCACTGCAGAGAGAGTACACATCTACTTCCAGAGACAATGCAGACAGACAATAACATTAAATAAATGTTCATTTAAGTTCAGCAATTCAGTGTCTCATTCATTATTATCAAATTGTATTTTATCAGATGCAAAAAAAAAAAAACCTAAACATTATATATTGGCCATCGGCCACCCTACTCTCTAAATATTGGCATCGGCCAAAACCCATATCGGTCAACCACTAGTACAGAGATATGAACAAAGGTGGGCAGACAGAGAGGCAAAGTAACAGACAGACATTACAGATGGGTTGACAGAGAGAGACGTAAAGTGATGGGCAGACAGAAAGAGATGTAAAGTAACAGACAGACATTACAAATGGGCAAATAGAGAGAGAGAGAGAGAGACACACACACACACACATAAAAGTAACAGACAGACATGAACACAGATCTGCCAGATCTGAGAGAGAGATTAAGAATGATGTAAAATAACAGACTGATAACTAGATTGACCGTCACAGTGAGAAAAATATTTAGGTTAAATAGCAAACCACTTGTTCTTCCATTGAAACACTAAAATAAAAGCAAATTCATGCGTCAATAATTTCCACCATTTACATAATTCCTAATCCATTAATATCAAGTCATAATTATTGTAAGCCTTGTTGTTTAATGTCATCCCAACAATGCTCAATTTTTTTCTGGAATTGGACTGACGTAAATATTAGGGATAAAAACAAATCATGGTTCATCAGCCCTGAAGCTATTCAAACGTGTTCACATTTGTATATAAATAATTATGAATACACACACACACACACACACACATTACATAATGAGAGCAAAATCAACAATAGTACAAAAAGAAAAAAGAGCTAATCCTCTTTTTGTGAATAAGTGTGCCATAGAGTGAGCAGATTAAATATTTAGTTATGATTAATGAAAAGAATACCCCTCTGTCTACCTGTGTTAGCACACTTACACACACAACCCTACAAAATAAAGCAATGTCTGATTAAAAAGCCAAAAAGTTTGTTTGGTTTATCAAGTAAAAACTAAAGCTTCAAATGTCATCTAACAACAAAAAAACAAACTTCAGACTACTCAATTCTAAACAAAAATCTTTTTTAGTCCATTTTGTGTGTGTCTTCGCAGTACCCCTTTCCTCTCTTTCTGTTTGCTTTAACGTGATATAAAAAACCAACCAACAAACAAACAAAGTGACAAGACCTTTTATATAATAAAGATGCTAATACAAAGGGAGGTAACTTATGATTTCTGGGGCAGAAATTATTTTGATCCAACTTAAGGTCATGGCTGATTACAAATGAACTTAGATCAATTTTTGCGTTACCAGTTATTCTTAAACGAGAAATGATTTTTTAAATTCCCAACAATACAGTAGGTTATAAAGACAACTACATGTGCACCCATATAACAAAAACAGACAATGTCAGAAATGTAAAATTAAATAAGTTGTATACTTGAGTTTTTCCCTCTAAAATCTACTTTAAAGGTTTTCAAATCTGTGGGACAAAATCATGATTCTTTTTAGACAGAACTGACAAAAGAGACACAACAACCAAAAATAGGATTCAGGGGTGAGGGTGGAATTAAAAATTTCCTACCCAATTCATTTTATTTTATCTCTAAACAACAGTCATGTAATTCTTTGATGCCTAAATCCATTTAAACCAGACAAGCAAAATTCAAAGGTTACAATGTCAACTTCTTCAAATGTCAACCCACTTCAAGCTTGATTGCAGTTTGAAACGAATATAATAACAGGTATGGTTAGTCACTCAATAGAAACCGTCAGGTGACAATGTCTTTTGGCAGCATGCTGTATTAGGGGTGATCAATTAAAAAATTTGAAAAAAGATGATCAACGAATAAGTTACTTCTCTTGCCTTTTATTGGGGTGAATGATTACTAAAAAAAAAGTCTACATTTAAAAAAAACAAAAAAAAAACAAGCCTGAATACCGCCAGACACAAACTAAGGAACCAATTTAGCATAAACTTACTTTGCAAATTGTACCCCCACTAAAAATCTACTGGGAGGGGGGGTTTTAAAAAACAACAAATGAACGTTTTTTTCTACACATAATAAGGAGTAGATGTTTAAATTTTCAACCCTCTAGCTCCATTGGTGCGGCCTGTGTGCGTTATACATACGTAGATAGATAGCCAGCCAGACCAACTTAAAAACTGGACAAGTTGACAGTTTTGGCATAAACTTATATTGCAAATTGAACCACCCCCACTAAAAACCTACTTTTTTCTAGACATAATAAGGAGTAGATGTTTAAATTTGCAGCCCTCTAGCTCCATTGGTGCGGCCATTGGGGAGTACAATTTAGGAGGAAAATTTTTTTAAAAAAACAAACCGTTTTGTTTAGACATAAGCAGTAAATGTTTAAATGTTCAGCCTTTTAGCTCAATTGGTACGTCCTGTTCACATGTTAGATAAATAGCCAGACCCACTTAAAAACTAAAGAAACCTATGTTGACAGATTTGGTGACCATTTTGGTTGACGGCTTGTAATATCTTGAAAGTCAATTAAGAACATAAAAAAATTACTAAAATGATGTTTTCAAATTGATGTCCTAAAACACACCAACATTTGTCAAAGACATCATAAAACACACCAACATTTGTCAAAGACATCATAAAACACACCAACATTTGTCAAAGACATCATAAAACACACCAACATTTGTCAAAGACATCATAAAACACACCAACATTTGTCAAAGACATCATAAAACACACCAACATTTGTCAAAGACATCATAAAACACACCAACATTTGTCAAAGACATCATAAAACACCCATCAACATTTGTGGTCAGTTAATAAATTAACATTCAAAAGGCAGGATTCACTCAAAGCCTCAACATTTCCCAAGTGGTTAAGATGTTAAATTTATTTAAATATCAGGATAATTTATGCATTGTCCAATTCTGTGTCCTGAATTTTAATTTACAATTAGAGGCATAATAAACGGTACATGATCAGAAATGTTAAAGCCTTTTCTATAAGCTATATCATACAGATAATATTGAAAACTAGCATTCCAAGGGAAATTATGAATCACT
>VCCN01006982.1:982614-1001682 GCA_006491835.1 Architeuthis dux | reverse complement strand
TGACAGTTGACCTAGTGCCATGGACGGTGAATTCATAGGAAAGGAATATCTCTCAGACTTGGCTCATATACGAGTCAGTCAATTTTCTGAAATTTTATGTTTAATTCCGAACTTATACTTATGCTCGACTTATATTACAGTAAGTGGCAAAACATTCATGGATATCAAATCTAAATCGTATTTGACTGAGCTTAGTTTATTCCAGGTTTGCGTCAGTTAAGTTGATATTCCGCACTGCAGCTTACCGGGAATCAAACCATTATTTAACGTTTGAATACACACACTAAGTGCTATAAACAGTGTGTTCATAAAAAGAGGATATCATGACAACATTATGTCGATTTTCTGAAATGTTATACTCAATTCGACTCATGCTCAAGAACATACAGGTGTCCAGAGTAAGTCTGAAGAATGTATCAGCCAAGGCATTCAAGGAAAAACCAAACCTACAGAGTCTTTATTTATCAAAATCTGAAATCGATTTTCCCTTCTCTCAAATGAGTGCAACAAGGTTCACAGCCAACCTCATTCCAAACTAGAAACTGAAATAAACCTCAAATCATCAGTTTTCAGCTCTTCTACTCAATCACATCCCGAAAAACAATTAAGACAGGCCTAGCTGCTGCAGGGTCAAATCCACTTCTATCCCAACTGAAGATGATTACTGCAACTTTTGTATTGTATATATCAGCCTTCCCAAAGTGGGGTGTCGTGTAGAAATTCACAAGGGTCGCGAGTGCAGTGTAGAAATTCTTTAAAATTTTATATTCTAGATTAAGGATCATTATTTGCTGGTTTTTAAAAATCGCTCCAGCATTAAGAACATTGAAATTGCCTTGAGCCCAGCATTAACAAATATTAAACCAAGATTTGATTTCTTGTGCAAAAATAAACAAGCACATCCTTCTCACTAAAGGTATTTTTTTCTGTTTGTAATAAATTTATATTTAAAAATTGAGAAAGTTTTCATAAAAAAAAAAAAATGAGGAGGGCTGTGACGAATTTCAGTACTTTTTTGCCTGAAAGAGAAAAGATTTTCTTTTATATTTTTATATTAACGCTAATTCCGACAAATAATAGCGACAAATTTCTCTTTAAAAAAGGGGGTCGCGGTTCTAAAAGTTTGGGAAGGCCTGGTATATATAATAAATAAGTTTGTAGATATATAAGACTTGTCAGTTTGGCTCAGTTGGTAAGAGTCACCTAGCAATCACTTGGTTGTGATTTCACGGTAGAGAAATGTTAATTTTACATATGGGTTTGGTTTAACGTGGCGGAATAAGCAAACAGTAAAGGAGCTAACTCACCTAAATTAGGTGAGGATTGTTCTTGTTACAGGGGGGGGGGGGCAAAGTCAACTCCAACTTGGACTGGAGTTTGACAAAAAAGAATTGGCTGCACTCTCCAACAAAAGCTCTCAATACTAACAACAAATGCTCCCTCCCCGTAACTAGCTTTCCAAGGGAAATTATGAATCACCGCCACCCATATATGCTGTTTTGGGGATGATCAATTAAAAAGTTGGAAAAAGTGGTGATCAATGAAAGTTACTTCTCTCGCCATTTGTTGGGCTGTCATCACTAAAAAAGGTCTGGATTTTCAAACAGTAAAGGAGTTTACTCCCCTAAATTAGGTGAGGATTGTTCTTGTTACATGGGGAAAAACAAAGTCAACACCAACTTGGACTCAAGTTTGACAAAAAATAAAATGGTCTTTTTGTGGTACAGAATTTTATAATACCCGTTTTTTAAGCAATCCTTTCGAGCACATTTTGGAACAACAACCCAAGACATTATGATTTAAGACAATGTTGTGACGCGATTTCAAATCTCCTAAACAATACTTTTTCAAATCTGGATTAGAGTCTGACGTTTTCCTTTGATAAGTGTTAGACGAAAAAAAGCTTTTCAGGAATTATTTGTCTAGTGTCATGAATATAAACCTGGAAATTAACCAAACGAGCAGAAAACAAACTTAGAATAGCACAGAGAGCCATGGAAAGAGCAATGCTAGGGGTAACGCTAAGAGATAGAAAAAGATCAACATGGACTAGAGTAAAGGATATTATACAACTAATTAAACAACAAAAGTGGAGATAGGCCGGCCACCTAGCGAGAAGAGATGACAATAGATGGGGGAAAAGATTAACAGATTGGTGCCCATGGGATAGTAAAAGAAGTAGGAAACGGCCAGACACAAGATGGAGGGACGAGATAGAAAAGTTTGCCGGTAAGACTTGGCAGAGATTAGCACAAGATAGGTTGTCATGGAGGGAGATGGGAAAGGCCTTCGTCCAGCAGTGGACTAATAACGGCTGATGATGATGATGATGATGTAAATATATACGAGTATTTGTAGTTGTTTCTTTCTACTATGTATGGTACAAAGAGGCGCCTCAGCCCTCTGTTCAATGGTCTATCTTTGAGTTGCAACCTCGAGTACAAGACTTAAGAATGGACAAAAATAATAAAGGTGAAACTATTCTAGCAGGCGGCATAAACTTGCATTTACCTAAAACGGTAACTGCCAAGGATATATTGATCTCAAGACTTAGGATTAGACGCGGTCGGTAATCCGTTGATCTATTCATCCCAAATGTTAAGAAGAACATAGATTACAGCCGTTATAATCAGAATTAATTCTCGCTTGAGCGTAGGTGAAATCTCGCACCCCCACCCGCTGCGTGTGGATGAGAGTGCACAGAGGGTGGCAGCTGTCAGGAGACAGAGAAGATTTATCTTCAACTCGCAAGGGTTCAGGTTTTGTTATTTACAAAAGTAGATAAACTAAGTAAATAAGTAGACTAACCATTGATGCAAATATTAATAGGACAGTTAATGGCCGAGCTGGTTTTGTGGGACGAATGAAGTGGGGTGGGGCTGGGAGGTTGGGGGAGAGGAGTCGGGTAGACATTAGTCCATAAGTAGAGGTGAACATTTTTATTTAATTAAAAGAGGAACTGATTTTTTTTTTTTTTTTTTTTTTTTTTTTAAATCTCCTCAAAGTGAATCTCGATGACTGACCTAGAGACAATGGCTAGATGGGCAAGACTCAAATGAAAATATATTCCCAACAGGTCTGGTTGGTCACTCAATAGAAACAATCACGTGACCAATGTCTTTTGGCAGTATGCCATGTTTGGGGTTGGGGGGATCAATTAAAAAATTGAAAGGGGTGATCAGTGAATTAAGTTACTTCTCTAGCCTTTTGTTGAGCAGTGATCACTAAAAAAGTCTGAATTTTCAAAAAAAGAAGCGTGAATGCTGCCGGATACAAACTAAAGGATCAATTTAGCATAAACTTACATTGCAAATTGATATCCCCCACTAAAAACCTATTCAGCGAGTTCCCAAAAAACAAAAATACTGTTTTTTTTCTAGGCATAATAAGGAGTAAATGTTTAAATTTTCAGCACTAACTCCATTGCTACGGCCTGTATGTGCGATAGATACATAGCCAGCCAGAGTAACTTGTAAACTGAAGAAACCTACATTTGTAGAGTAATTGCAGTGCATATACACACAAAAACATACAGATTTCTTCAATTGTAGTAAGGTGAGGTGTTTTAATCATTGTGTTTGGTTTGGACTAATTTATGCAATGAAGTCAAAATAATGGACAGGGAACAGCATTGGAGAATAAGAAAGTTGAAAGAATCTGCACATATACTATGCTCAGATAACTCAATCAGCAGACCGAACATAGACATTAATAGCTTGTAGGAACCATTAATGAGAAAGGAACAAGCGATGAACTTGGGATTCTATAGGCATGGCCCAGAAGATGAAAGCATGTGCAAAGCTCAACAGGAGGTCACAAGTTCAGCGTAGAGGTCAGGAGGTGACAAACCTGAAAGTACCAGACATGACATGTACGAGAGGGGATTCAACAACATTCCAGAAGACTGGAGGAAGGCCAAAGGGTACACAGCCGAAATGTTGTGAAAAGAACAAGGAAATTAGACCGGACCAACCACATACAATGCATTTGTAGTTGAGCACTTTTTCTCGCCCCTCGCCCTACCCCCGAGGAGACTCTACTTCTCTCTAACCCAGTTATTGCCCATTAACTAAGCACCGTATTTGATTAGATGCATTTTTTTCCCCTATCAAATATATTAAAAAAAAATTTTTTTTAAAAACAAACCCAGTATCCAATAAGCTGAAGGTCTGGGACAGGAGTTATAAGTCAAACCTAACCTTATTTCTGTATCCAAAATTACATATATTAATCACTGCTACCCACAACACTTACTGGGTTTAGATTATTCATGTGTTCTCAAATTTATATGTATCTATGTATCCATGCTTCGTCCCGCCCTAACCATTCATAGTAGAAACTTGAAATTCTGCGTGCACACACTCCCCCACCCAATGAGTAGGGAAAATGTTTTATGTTTTTGTTTTGGGGAAATTCTCCCAAATAGGTTTTTAGAGGGGGTTTCAATATGCAATGTAAGTTTATGCTAAATTGGTCATTAGGTTGTGCTTGTTTTTTAAAAATTCAGACCTTTTTAGTGATCACAGCCCAACACAAGACAAGAGAAGTAACTTATTCATTGATCACCTCTGACACAGCATATATGGATGGCAGTGATTCATAATTTCCCTTCGAATGCTAGTTTGATTTAAATTTAGTGTGCCATCCTGGTTTATGATGAATTCGTTACAATCAGTGAGGATTTCAAGCTGAAATAAGGTTAAGTTTCAGTGGAATAAATATTACTTGGTATTGTGCACTAACTTTTTTCTTCTTCTGATCCTTAACTTCTAAATCAGTTGCGTCTAATAAGCCACGAAATACAGTAGATTAAAGACGACAAACTTCTATGGATCTTTTGAAAGAATCTTTTTTTATCATTCAATGACTGAATCTTGTTTTCAACAGAACAGGTGAAAAATGATCAGAAGTGGATATTTGTTCACATTTTTATAATCTTTTAAGGCCATTTTCCTCTAAGCCAAACATGAACGCCATAATTTCTGAGAAAATACAAAATATTTCATTTGCCCAACCAACCAAAAGGAAAAAACAATTTTTCTTCATCTCACATGATTTCTTGACAGTGTAGTCCAGTGGTCGCCAACCTTTTAATTCCTACAGACCACTTTTGCGAGAGTAACATTTCTGTAACACCAACTAACATTTTAAAGCAAGTTTGCCATTTAATGGCCATTTTAAATTACAAAAAGAGGCTAGATTTGTCAAAAACGGCTAAAATTATGTAGATTTCATTTCCAGGTAACTGGGCAACTGTATGCGTGCTAAAAGCTCGTACAAAGGCTCCAAAAAGTAAATATACAATGTATGTATCATATTAAGACATTAATGAAAATAAAAGCCACTGTTTTGGTTAGCAATATTTGTAATAATGCACTGTTAGCCATAACAAAAACGTAATAAATTCCGGTGTTGTTTGTGTGGCGGAAGTAAGACAGACATAATACCACACCTTGCGACCCAAATGAGTTTATCGCCCACTTAAAAGCTTAAATTGCCCACTAGAGGGCGGCATCGCCCAGGTTGACAACCACTGGTGTAGTGCGTAATGTATTTCAGCTGATAACAGTTTCGATGGACTTGAGCACCTGTTTATACAAGAGGGGAAAGTGTGCTGATCTTGCAAGATACTGACAGTAAACTAAAGTCGAGAGTGAGAGATACAGTGATTAATGTAAATAGATAAATATACATGGCTGGTTATCGAAACCGTCACGTGACCAACATCTTTTGGCAGCCTGCCATGTTGGGGGTGATCAATTAAAAAAATTGGAAAAGGGGGTGATCACTAAATAAGGTACTTATCTCGCCTTTTGTTGAGCAGTGATCACTAAAAAAGTAAATTGAACACTCCACTAAAAAAAATTTAAAAAATTTTTTTTTTAAAAGTGTTTTTTTCTAGACATAAGTAAATGTTTAAATTTTCAGCCCTCTAGCTCCAATGGTGCGGCCTGTACATGAGACACATACATAGCCAACCAGACCCACTTAAAGACTGAAGAAACCTATGTTGATGGTTTCTAATATACATGGACAATAGAAAGAGATAAATACAAGAGTGTGTGTGTACATACATTTACCTACATATGGGGTATCTGCCATAAAGCAAATGTTAGCAAGTTTCACAAAGTATTGCTAGTATAATGGCATTTGATCCTCATTGGGTGCCACAATATCTTAAGCTGAGTAAATAAATATCTATCTCTGCCTCAGAAGAATTCTACGAATTCGCTGGCCAGATGCAATCAGTAACAAGGAACTGTGGCAACAAACAAGACAGCAACCTGCAGAGGAAGAAATCCTCCAAAGACAGTGGAGATGGACTGGTCACACTCTTCACAAACTTGAACCAGCATTACAAGACTCACGCCCTCTTTTGGAATCCACAAGGGAAAAGGAAAGGAGGCAGACCAAGCAACACCTGGTGTTGTGACCTGGATGCAAACGTGGAGAGAACTGGTCATACATGGAAACAGCTGGTGAAATTGGCTGAGGACCGAGATGCCTGGAGAGTCTTTATTGTGGCCTATGTCCCAAACAGGGCCACAGGCTTAGATAGAAATATCTCCACACACACACACAAACATGTTTTAAATTATATTCTTTATTAGACATCAATAAATTGTACATATTTTTTTCTAAATCTTTTTGTTACTTTTTATCATTAATCAATTTAACTGTATTTTGTTTAATATTAAAAATAGTGAATCCCAGTATCTCTTAACAGTTTACTACTACAACTGGAAAGCACTCCGACCACATACCTCTGCCACCACCATTGTCAGGGAAGTAATTCTGCATGGATCGGTCCCAAAATTTTGTAGCTTATTGTCCATTCTTCCACAAAATTTAATTGAGAATTTTCAGAGATATTGTGTGAATAGTCATGAGTGTATACATAAATGTATGGGGGAAAATAACAGAAAAATATCTATCAATCAAAAAAACATTCCCAAATTTTAATCAACTCTTCCTTGCCCCTGGCCAACCCTTCCACAAAGTTTCATTGAAATCCTTTGAGTACTTTTGGAGATATTGTGTGGACAGACAGACAGACAGATGGACACAACCGAATACATATACCTCAACAACTTTGTTGGCAGAGGTAATACTACTAAGTCAACAATAAATCATTGAATTGAGTCTGAAAAAAAGAAATGGAGGTAGAAAGACTAGAGAATGAGAATCTTGCTTATTCGTGACAGCTTTGGTAGATACTGTCTATATTTTTGAAAAGGGTCATTAACATTCAAAGAGTTTTTCAGACGATTGAACTCCTTGTTGTTTGTGTTGTTAACATGACGTTTCCGCTTCTCGACAAGGAATAGAAATCCTGGCCTATCAACGAAAGGAAAGAAAACACCGGAATCCTATTGTCTATAGTTTTGAGAAGGGTCATTGACATTCAAATATTTCTTCTGACGATTGAACTCTTTCTTGTTGTTTGTATTGTTAACATGACATTTCGGCCGATCCATTCTTTGGCCTTCTTCATGGACATGGTATGGAATCCTATTGTCTATTATAGTTTTGAGAAGAGTCATTAACATTCAAATAGTTCTTCAGATGATTGAACTCCTTGTTGTGTGTGTTGTTAACATTCTACGGCGTTCTTCAGGTGTACTATCCGAATGTGATGTTGGTAAACAGAAATTTTTCTCTCCAATGGTGGCAATGCTTATAACATAGGATTCGGTTGTTTAGGAAAGGAAAACACCTGAATCCTACATTATAAGAGTTTCTGTTTACCACCATCACATTCGGAAGTATACCTGAAGAAGGCTGTAGAATTGATCGACCGAAATGTTGTGTTAACAACAAAAACCACAAGGAGTTCAATTGTCCAAAAAACTCTTTGAAAAGCTTTGGTAATATAATTGGTTTAGATATGGTCCATGAAAGACAATCCCCCAAGGTATAGGATATGAGTTCAAGGATTCTGAATTCTACAAGTTTAAGGGTAAAAATTAATCTGCTAAAAAATCCACAAAATGCAATGTGTATCCATATATACTGAAGAAGACGTTTATTATAATCACAGATAATGTTATCAATCGCTTATTATTACCAAAATTACTGTGATCACTAAAGAAGTTTGAATTTTCATAAAAACAAAAAAACAAAACAAATGTGAACGCTGCTGAACACAAACTAAGGGACAAATTTAGCATAAATTTACATTGTAAATTAAACCTATTTTTGGGGGGAATTTTTAAAAAACAAAAAGAAAATGTTTTTTCTACACATTAGGAATACATGTTTAAATTTTCAGTCCTCTAGCTCCATTGGTGCAGCCTGTACACGTGATATATACATAGGTTTCTTCAGTATTCAAATCTGGCTGGCTATGTTGACAGACAAACTCTGCAATAAACAAATATGCATCTAGATCTACAGCCAATGTGATAAAAGGTTAAAATCTTTTTCTACTGGGAAATTTTGTAGTCTTACAGATCTTAAGATAAATACAAAACTAAATTTATCACAGCACACGGACAAAAGAAAATTGTCTCACACTCCCTCGACATTTGAAAGACTAAACATTAACAATACAAACACCTGATAGCTGTCATGGGTGGTCAAACACATTCTGTTTGGGTAGGGAGAAAATCGTCACCCACACACAAGCAAATTAGAGCTAAGTGCGTGCAATCTCAGAAAAAGAAATGTCACAGTAATTGGCCAAATTGATACAATCCATTAATTCAACTGTTAAAATAGGTTTGTTGAAGCTATTACAAGAGACGCCTGACTGCTGCAGGGTCAAACTCCACTCCTACTTCTATTCCGACTTGTAATGTTTATGGATCTTATTGGCTGTGTTTAATGTGAATAAACAAGCCAAAGCGGAAGCTATCCCACAAGGAGCCTCCTGTCCAATACTGGGAACAGTCTCTTTACCAGCCGCCATCAACCTGAACATATTGTGTCTTTATTTTTCCCTTCTTTTCTTACACAGCTAAATATGGTTTTAACCAACATAGCTAAGCACAGAACATAATAAACCAACAAAAAATAAAGACATAATACGACTGAACATGATTACTGCAACTTTTGTATTGTATATATAATAAATAAATTTTGTGTATTTGGGCAGTAATCCTTCATTAATGCATGTTTGGTTAAATACGATGGACAAGGCAAACGTTTTCATCTTTTTAGTTAATTTTTCTTGTTTACACACAAGAGAACGTATGTACAGATGCAATTTATATAAATATCGTCCAAACGATATATCGGATAGAGCACTTTCGACTGTGCGTTCAGTCATTTTCTGGATCGTGAAAACTTATTGTTTGCACAGTTTAAATAGTGCCAGGGAGTTTTAAATGTGTTTAACTAAACATCTGAAACCCCTTTCTAACAAATATTGCATTCACCCATCACTTGCCTTGCACGCCAACTAACCAATGGTATTAATTTTGGCATCTATTTAAACCGTGCAAACAATAAGATTTCACGATCCTGAAAATGACTGAATGCACAGTTGAAAGTGCTCGATCCGATATATCATTTGGACGATATTTATATAAATTTCATCCAAACATGTTCTCTTGTGTGTAAACAAGAAAAATTAACCAAAAAGATGAAAAGGTTTTCCTTGACATCGTATTTAACCAAACATGCAATAAATAAATTTGTAGATATGTAAGACTTGTCAGTTTGGTTTACTCAGTAAAGAGAGCCGGCTACTAATCACTTGGTCGTGATTTCAAATCACGATAGGGAAATGTTAATTTTATAATTGTATTTATTTATTAGAATGAAATAAGTGCTTGTGTATTTCTAACATACATTTTTGTAGATATCTAAGACTTGTCAGTTTGGCCCAGTTGGTAAGAGAGTTGCCTTAGAATCACTTGGTCGTGATTTCAAATCAAATAATGTTATTTATTAGTTTGATTTAATGTGCCGGAACAGACAAACAGTGAAGAGTTTACTCCCTTAAATTAGGTGAAGATTCTTGTTCTTGTTACAGTAGAAAAAACAAAGTCAACTCCAGGTCCAGACTTGGACTGGAGTTTGACAATAAACAACTCCAAGACATCACCAAGTTGCCTTGCTTTTAGGGACATCAAGAATCAATGAAGAGCAAAACCAACATCTGGAAGATCTTTTTTCCCCCAGATCTTTTAATCAGGCAACCAATTACTGCAAAGAAGAAACTGAGAAACAATGACAATGTCTGAGGATTTTGTCTGGGTTTTTGAGGTGAGGAATTATTATTATATACTGATTTACTCTGACAAATTTTCTTAACTTGGTTGTTAGTCACAATGTTTCAGCCATTGTACCCTCCAACCTTCTTCAGGTGTGTCATAATCGGTAACCTTCTGAGAAATTCGGACTGAACCCATTATTTAATCTACGGTGGTAGATTGTTCTCATTCCACTGTCCATGTCATATACTCTGGTTCATTGGAAGAGGCAGAGAAGCAACATCGCTAAGAAGAATTAAATGATACAAGATATACTCTGGCATGAACAGTGGAATGAGAACAATCTAACCACATGGATTGAATAAAGGATTCTGTTCGGAATTCTCAGACGGTTACCGACTACGATAGACACCTGAAGAAGGCCAGAAGGTACAATGGTTGAAACGTTATGACTATAACAACCAAAATAAGTCTGAGTAAATCAGTGTATAATAGTCTTAAGATTTGTTTTTGTTTTGTTTTTTTCCACCTGGTCTTTTTCAAGTGTTTGTAGGCAGTGTTGCCAATTTAGTGCGTTTACACCTAAAACATTTTGGCCATTTTGGGATATTTTCTGGCTATTTTTAACCATTTCAAGCATCTTTTTGGTTGTTTTTGGCCATTTCTAACTATTTTAAAAAATTTAGTGCTTTTTTAGCGCTAGTTTGACTGCCAAAAAGTCAGATATGTAGATATCTAAGACTTGTCAGTTTGGCCCAGTTGGTAAGAGAGTTGCCTAAGAATCACTTGGTCGTGATTTCAAATCAAATAATTTTAATTTATCAGTTTGATTTTTAGCGCTTTTTAACAGTCAAACTAGCACAAAAATATTTTTTGAGTTGGCTATACTGTTTGTAGGTAACCTTCTGAGAATTTCAAAATGTACACTTTATTTAATCTACAGTGATAGATTGATCCTATTCCGCTGTCCATGTCATATACTCTGGTTCAAGGGGCAGACAAGCGACACTGCAAGGACGAATTAACTAGAAAGAATTAAATAATTGTTTAGTTTTCTTCTTTACCACCTGGCCTGTTTCTGGCTAAAAACAATACTGATTTCTGGTCAGGTAACCAAGGCTAAACAATGAACCATAGTTAAAGAACAATAACAATAAGAAATCTAAGACTTGAAATGAAGGAAAATAATATTAAACTGACAACAAAGCTCACTTTTTCCCAATAGGCTTATTGTTAGAAAATCTAAATATATACACGTTTTTAAAATCGATAGCCAAATGTCACATAATACATACATTCGATAGCTACGATACACGAGAAAGAAAAAGAAAAATGTATTGTGTCATTGACTCTTCATTAGAAACAGGATACTGGTGTGCTAATCAAGTCTTTTTTTTTTGGGGGGGGGGGGATAAGAAGATTGCAATTTCACCAATAACAACGTTCAATTGTTAAAGAAAGTGGATTAGCTTTCAAGGGTGGATATGGAATAGGTGTAAGGTCAAATCCATTGACGTGTCAGTTTAGCTCAGTTGGTAAGACAGCCGCCTAGCAATCACTTGGTCGTGATTTCAAATCACGGTAGGGAAATGTTAATTTTATAAATGGTTTGGTTTAACTAGAAAGTTTGAAAAAGGGGTGATCAATAAATAAGTAACTTCTCTTTTGTTGGGCTGTGATCACTAAAAATGTTCTGAATTTTCAAAAACAAGCAGGCACAAACTAGTGACTAATTTAGCATGAACTTACATTGCATATATAAAAGCCTATTATGGATGGAGGGGGGATTTTCAAAAAACAAAACATTTTCCCTACTCATTAAGGGGAGTGTGCGTATGCAAAATAAGAGTTTCTACTATGAACGGTTAGGGCTGGGTCTGGATACAGATAGATACATATAAATGTGAGAACCTAAACCCAAGCGGTGAATAGACATTAATTTCTTTTGCGATGTAATGAAGCAACTGAAGCTACTTTTATGAGCCTTATCACAAGATTATTCACTTGAAGATTATATTTGATGTACAAAATATTTCTAATTGAAGAAAAAAAAAAAAAGAAAAAAGTAAAGACCCGAACAAAGGGATAGGGATATATATATGTGTGTGTGTGTGTGTGTGTGTGTGTGTATGTTACAATTTCCTTCTAATATCATTTCATAAATTCCTAGTCAAGAATAAATCAAATTCTCAGCATTCATTTTTCAATCTCTCTCTCATAATATATATACATATATTAGTAAATAAATAAGTAAATTCAATAGATATGTAAATGTATATGTATTATCTTAAAATTGTTTTATTATAAAAGTACTCAAGAGCTGAAGTATAAATATGTGGGAAAACATGGCTCATACAAGGTTTAAACTTAAAGTTGTATGTGTAAATATGTGTGTAAATGCATTCAAGATTCCTTTCGGTCATAAAACTTCTTTCTTTTGAAGAAAAAAAACTTTATTTGTTATCCAATTCACTAGCCTGTTTTGGACATGTCTCATCCGCATTTCCTTTTTTGTAAAAGATGCAATCTTACCGAACATACTTGCAGGTGTAAATCTAATCCTAGTGCTACAAGGATTTAAACTATTTTTAAATCAAATCTTGTTTCTTTGAAAATTGTTTATTGCTTATGCTTATTATTCTTAACAGGAAGTGCAGAATGGCAAGCCGCATAGTACTTATCAGCACATACAATCGAATTAGTAAGCGGAGTTTGTAGTCTGGCTGAGGTCACTTAGGTTCATGTTACACTTTTTGCGAAAAGCACAAATCCTCTTATCCCTGCACTGTTCTATTGCCAGATATCTTAACAAAAAAGGTCTTGTCATTATCATGCCGTGATAGTTGACAGAGAAGAGAGTGAATAAATAAACTAAGAACTGGATGAAAATTAGATCATATATAGCTATGATGCAGGGAAGGTATCTGTGCAAGTTTCCATTTACCGTATTTCGGACTATAGTCTTAAAATAAGAAAAAATATCTTTCAATTAAAAAAAAAATTCCTGGATCCACCTCAAAATTTAACCAATTCTTCCTTATCCCATGACCCACCCTTCCATTGAAATTCATTGAGAACTTCTGGATATATTGTGTGGACAGAGAGAGACGAGTGAATACATATACCTCTTCAAACTTTGTTAGCACAGATAAATAAACAACTACAGAAGGTTTGGGGCCTCAACTTCAGCTGAATTTATTAAGTTTAATAAAGAATCTAAAGCATTGAAAAATTTATGGCTCAGATGATTTTATTTATCAGAAAGAAGAATAAATACAACTGAGAATGGTATAATGGTTGTATAGAATTCAACACCTTTACTGACAAAAGACTGATCATATTTGCTGAGTGGGAAATGACATGTATAACAAGTTTATAAAAACAAAACTAACACTATGCAACATTTTTAAAAATTTTTGTTTCTGGGTAATACGTGTTATTTTCTAATTGATTATGTCTAAAAAGTATAGAAACTGTCAATTATTCCCTTCAAACTTTACTTTTGCAAACCAGGACAGTGATAATTTGGAATCAACTTATTTTCAATTGGACAACAGGCAAATCTTTTTTTTTAAATCACATATGATAAGAAAAACAATTACATATGAATATCATAAAGAATTACACTGTGCAACTTTTAAAACTTTTTTATGTTCCTGGGTAATAAGTATTATTTTCTGATAGATTATATCTAAAAAGTACAAAAAAATGTCAATCATTCCCTTGAAACTTTGCTTTTGGGACCAGGACGGTGATAATTTGAAATCCACTTATTGTCAATTGGGAAAATTTGCACACATTTCTAATCACAAAGTAAGAAAAACAATTATATCTAAATATCACTGTCCTGGCCACAAAAGCAAAGTTTGAAGGGGATGTAACAGTTATAATTACTGAAACACATTTTTATAAACATTTTTAGATTGAATATAATTTTCTCTATAAACAAACAACATTTGGTGACCCAAACTATTCAATTTCTACAAAGAAATATTTCTCAGAGAATTCCATCTTCCAAGGCCAAACAAAACCGTTCGGGACAATACTGATTCATAACAGGAATAATAGCCATTTTCTATACTTTTTACACATAAGCAATCAGAAAATAACACTCACTACCCAGGAACAAAAAATCGTGTTGAACAGTATAAGAAGAATGCTCATGGCTGTGTATGCACATTTAGGCAGACATTTTAAATCATTTGATCTCTAGCCAATTTGAAGACCTGGTTTGTTTGTACAGCTGCCAGTATGGAACTTTATCTCAAGCTGTAAAAGAAGGAATTACTTGCTACCTGGAAACATTTGCAGGAAATAAAATACAACAAGTCTATCCACCTTATCACTATAAGTTTTGGCACCGGGATTAAAATTGATAAGGAACTTCCTTTTTGACAGATAAAGAGTCAGTTTAGAAAACATTTCATAAATCGAGAATGAACAGCTCAAATTTCTGTTTTTAAAAATTAAAATTTTTTTAAAATGTTCAAATTTAAATTTTTTTTCAAATTTTTTAAATTAAGGTTCCCACCTTAACTATCACACTATCTCACATGACATTAATAATATTAGGATGTTTCAAGTTCCCAGTATTTTCTTTTACAAAATCTTTTATTCAAAGCGATTCATAATATTTTACATGGCTTTCTCAGAACCTACTTCACCTTTCAGTTAAACTGTGTATGCCATCTTAAAAAGAAAGAAAGAATTCTCCAAGGCACTTTTCAATATCTCCAACTTGTTGCAACAGCTGATCACACAAGGAATGATACACGGAGTGAAAGAAAACTCACCACTAAATTCTACTGACATCCAAGAACAGACACTTCCAAAACCATGGGATCCATAAGCATTTAATTCTCATTACCATAAAAGCATAAGATTACTATAAGACAACATACATTTTCTTGTTAATCTACTGGTCAAAGTATCTTAATATGGACTCAGTGACCATTAAGCTATGGCCAAAATGAAACAGTATCTTATCATAAAGAAGATTATAGAGGTAATTCTAGACAAGCCAAAAGAGTCTAGAGAATATGTCAGTAGCTATTCAAAAGCTTATGAGCCAAAGAGAATTTTGAAATGAATAATTGCAGGTTGTACATGCTGCAATAGATATTGATATCAGCCGACAGCTGGTCTATTATGCCCAATTGGGGCTCATAAAAACATTTCACTTCTTTACTGCAAGTGCTCAATGAGATCTAATCCAAGAAAAGCAGCTGTAATCATTGGGGTGATAAAACTTTTTCAAAGAACTGGTGTTTCAATGGAATGGAATAAGTATAATCAACCTGGATCAAATAAATAAATAAAAATGAAAAGCTATTTAGAACTCTGTAAATCTATACAGTCACTAAACCAAGGTCAGACCTCCACCAGAAGAAAATATGACCAAGAGTTGCATGTACAACATTCCATGCAGCTGTGGCAGAGAATACCAAGATGAAACCAGCTACCAACTAACAATAAGAACTGAAGAACATCGAAAAACCAAAATCTGTGGAAAGGCTATGAAATCAGTGAACAAAGAGGAAAAAGGGTGCTCACCAACAGTCTCATTCCCTGAAGTCGTGAGTTCAATCCCTAGCCAAGACAATGCAGAAGTGCACTGGCTTTGTGGAGAAAGAGACCACCAACTTAGGGGAAAGTTCAGAAGTCCCTGAGAAAGACAAGCCATGAAAGAAAAACTTGGAAAGAGAATATACAGTATCACCCATAAATAAGTACACCCCTACCACATTTTTTATAGAAAGTTAATTTTCTTCTAAACCAAAAATGGCCAGATTTTATTATTTCTAGTGGAACATTACACAATCAAAACGGATATTATCTGGTATTATTTATGACCAAACTCTACAGCATTAAAACTTTGTTGCCAAAGATATGAATATGTTGCCATCGAAAAATTAGTACACCCCTACAAAAAAATATTTTTCAATGCTGGAGAGTTTGGTCATAAATAATACCTAATAATATCTAATTTGATTGTGCAATGTTTCACTAGAAATAATAAAATCCTGCTGTTTGGTTAGGAAGAAAATTACCTTTCTATAAAAATTTACAAAAATTGGTAGGGTGTACTCATTTATGTGCTATGCTGTACAACCCATCCTCACAACTTTACCATTTGGGCAATTTCTATTTTAAATTCTCTGAATGTGCCAGACATCTGAAAATAACTGAAAGCAAAAATGGCAAAAGATTTGAGATAAAAACATTAAAGATAAGGATGCTATATTTTTATTAATTAATCACTGCTAATTGAAATTTTGCATGCGCACGCACACATATCCCCCTGAATGAATAGGGAAAATGTTTTTTGTTTTTTTTTAAAATCCCCCCCCCCCCCCATAGGTTTTCAGAAAGGGGTTTTAATATGCAATGTATGTGTATGCTAAATTGGTCACTAGTTTGTGCCTGCCTGCTTTTTGAAAATTCGGACCTTTTTTAGTGATCACAGCCCAACAAAAAACAAGAGAAGTAACTTATTCATTGATCACCCGTTTTTTTTCCAACTTTTTAATTGATTACCCCCAACACTGTATATATGGGTGGCAGGGATTCATAGTTTTTTTACTAGTTTTTACCTTTATCTTAATGTTTAGTTTCTTTTTAATATAACTTTGACTAGGACCATCATTCTACTGCAACGAGTAAACAGTGTGATCAGAAAGTGGATGTGAGTTCAATTCTCACCGTGGGCTTACTCTTTTACAATCATGGATGATGTTATCAAACGGTTATTGTCATCAAAATCAGTCAGTCCCATTATTTCAGATGAATAAAAAAAAATTCATATTAATTTCATTTTTTTTATAATATAATGTTTATACCAATAAATTTAATAACATAAAAAATATAACAATGAATGTAAATTGTCCCAATTTTGATATCCTTTGTCTAATGTTATCAGCTGCTTATAGTTATCTAAAAGACTGTCCCCAAAGTGAATACAATAAATGGCTTCCTCTATATTACGTTTTCTCAAAAATTCTGTCAGTAACAGTTTAGATGGGTTTTTTTTGGAAAGGCTTATTTTACTGAATCACTTTTAGAAGATGATGATAGCAATTCACTTTATGGATTTTATGCAAACCTGAGAATGGATTTAAATAAAGTGATTTGACTCAGTGGAGTAAAATGGGATTATTGCTTGCCAGGGTGTGATAAGTGTTTTTGTGCTTTGAAATGCAGAATTCTGACCAAATATGTCTCCCAAATGCTTATGCTAAAGTTTCATTAAATGGCACAAATCTTTTGCATTGTTTTTAACTGAAATTACAAATGAATCAACCAATAAAGAACTAAATGAGGCCCTTTGCATTCAATGTTTATTTATCCACAAATAGTTTAGCTCTCTCATTCTTCATATCACTTTGCTGTCTCCTGTGTGCGTTCTTATGTCTTCACTAACAGTGAAATGCCTCTTTCCATGCTGCTTATTGTTTGTATAAGTTTTTGTCTTGCATCCTCTCAAGCAAAGACAGCAACCATTGATTTAGATCGCTGCACTCCCTTTTGTGCCCCCCTGTGAGCAGGTGTGCTTCATAGCGGCATTACTGCGTTACCATGCTTTTGCACACCCTGTTGCTTGCTATAACTGAGGTTCAATTAAAAAAACTGGACAAATGCCAGGTATTATAAGATCGTTCAAGCTATATGTGTGGTCCTAATTTACAGATGAAAACTACACAGCACTCAGAGAGCACATATCTCTGCCAATGCCACACAATAACTAACAACTGAATGGAAATCAGTTCATAAATAGCTGCAGGGGAGGTATATGTGTAAGTTTTGATTTTCCATATTACAGTCTATTGTCTTAATCTATGAAAAATATCTCAATCAAAAAACAATTTCTGGATCAGCCCCAAAATTTAATCAATTCTTCCTTAGCTAATGGTCAACCCTTCCACAAAATGTCATTGAAATTCATTGAGCACTTTTGGAGATACTGTGTGGACAAACATGAGTGAACACATACCTCTTTCAACTCTGGGGTGGCCCACCAATTGTAAAATGCTATTTGGACAACAGATCTCTTGTTGAATCTGTGTACTCTACCAGATTAGTACAAGACAGGCAGCTGCAGATAGATATATCTGTTCTTCGGTTCATGATTGACTGGGCAGATATTCATGCAGTATCCTGGGTTCAATCGGCCCACCAACTGGCTAATGTCTTAACCAAGAAGAGTGCATCAGCAGATACCCTGATGGGAATCATTGAAAACCATTAAAAAAAAATTAAAAAATAGATAGAAAACTAACTTGATTAATCTGTTCAAGATGGACTTATTAGAAAAGAAGGATTATTAACTCAAATTTTGTAGAGTTCGTCCATTTAACCAAGCAATGCTGAGTGAACATTTTTCTCCAAGAACACTAACATGAATGCAAGTTCACACCAACTATTTACTATTCTTTTTGAACTTACTCATTCAGAAACACGTCCCCATTCATAAATAGACATTTGTAGGACAATACACCACATACTGCTTACAAGTCAATGAAACTGTAAATGTGTAAAGAACATACTTTTCAACTATTACATCACTTTCATTCCTTTATTACTTGTGAATACTGCGGTCTGCGGCAAGCTGTGCACACAGGGCCGTATTATCCATTAGGCTCAAGAGGCACAGTGACTACAAAAAATTTGGGGCCTACTAAAAGTATATTTCAAATCATTTGAAAAATATTTTTATAATATTTAAATAAGTATAAAAATATAAAATAAAATTATATTTTAGTTAAATATAAAAAAAATGAAAACAACATTTAACAAAATTATCCACATACAATATATCAAAATATATTAGAGGCAAACTTTTATTATTTTATTTTAAATTAAAATAAAAACGACGGACAAGGAACATCTTGTTAATTTTTTTAATTAAATT
>VCCN01006982.1:956103-973922 GCA_006491835.1 Architeuthis dux | reverse complement strand
TATATAATCCTGATTGTTCTGCAAAGAAGTATACTTTTCATTAGTCTTTTCCTGTTGTGAAAGGCTTTTTTTCTGATAATTTACATAAAAATGATCAACTTTAACCAAGATTTGAAATCCTAGAAGTCAAAATGACAGTAGAGCATCTAAGAAAGACCAGCATTGAGTTTATTTGCTAAAGAAATGAGGCTTTGCATTAAAAAAGTTATATAATATAATATTCATTGTATACTTTACACTTTAAGTACATTGGCAAGGTGCTCTTCAATATGTCTCTATTCATACCAAAAGCTATGACTTACAGATGGGAAACATGGAAATTAACAAAATTAACTGAGAACCAACTTAGAATCACACAGAGAGCCATGGAAAGAGCAATGCTAGGAATAACTCTAAGCGATTGAAAATGATCAAATGGATCAGAAGGAGAACTAGAGTGAAGGATATCATACAAATAATTAGGCAACAAAAATGAAGATGAGCTGGTCACCTAGCAAGAAGAAAGGACAACAGATGGAACAAAAGGCTAACCAATTGGTGCCCATGGGACAGTAAACGCAGTAGGAAAAGACCAGACACAAGATGGAGGGACGAGATAGAAAGCTTTGCCAGTAAGACATGGCAGAAGTCAACGCAACTGTGGTCGTCATGGAAGGAAATGGGAAAGGCCTTTATCCAGCAGTACACTTATAATATAAATGAGTACACCCCTACTACTTTTTAATAGAAACTTCATTTTCTTCTAGACCAAATATAGCAGGATTTTATTATTTCTAGTGGAACATTACAATCAAAACGGATATTATCAGGTATTATTTATGACCTAACTCTACAGCATTGAAAAAATATGAATGTGTTGCCATCCAAAAATGAGTACAGCCCTACGAAAAAATATTTTTGGCAACAGAGTTTCAATGTTGTAGATTTGGTCATAAATAATACCTGATAGTATCCATTTTGATTGTGTAATGTTCCACAAGAAATAATAAAATCCTGCTATGTTTGGTTTAGAAGAAAATTAGGGGTGTACTCATTTATGAGTGCACACACACACACACACACATATACATATATATATATATATACACACACACACACACTTTTTATGTTTGTGTCGAGACAGTAAATGTTAAAGAATGTCTGCTGCAATATCTATAATTCTGTACAAGGCTTGGATGATCTTATCATTGGTCAGCCCACCTCCCACTGTCAACACAAAGCAATTCAAAGAGGCTGTAGCATAAAGTGAATTCAGTTAACCCCTTCAAGACTAACCCATTAAGGTGATTAATGCCTGAATTAAAATGTCTCAGTAGACTTCTAAAAGAGATCTAAGGGACATATCCTAGCAATCATAGAGACCTCAGGATATACAGTACCTGTCATAAGTATTTGAACAAACAGAAATTTTGCTTGTTTGGTTTGGTTTCAAGAGTTAAAAGCATGGAATTTTATGCAAGGGCCAAATTTTGAAAGGAAATAGAGCCCAAATAGTTCTTTCCCACAGAAATCTGTCTAGTATTCATATAGTAGAGGATATGTTATAAGGCATTTAGTTGATGTTTAATATATCAACACAAAGCAGGTGTGAAAAAGAGAGATCAAAGGTTGTTGGAACATTTCCAAAATCCAACACATTGGCTTAATACTAATTCTAAGGAAAACATCTCAGTTACTAAGTGTGTAGTGTAACAGAAGATATATGAGAGACAGAGACAGAGACAGACACACACACACGAGAGAGACAGAGAGAAAGAGACACACAAGAGAGAGAGGTATACAGACACACACAAGAGAGAGAGGGGTATACAGACACACACAAAAGAGAGAGAGAGAGAGAGGGGTATACAGACACACACAAAAGAGAGAGAGAGGGGTATACAGACACACACAAAAGTGAGAGAGAGAGAGGGGTATACAGACACACACAAAAGTGAGAGAGAGGCACACAGAAAGAGACAGAGGCATATAGAAAGAGAGAGAGAAGACTCAGCAATCAGACGTCCTGTTTGAAGAGTAATTAAAACCAAACAATTAAACTCGTTAGGAAAAGGCATTAATTAAATAAAGCAAATTACAGACAAAGAATATATACCGAAAAGTTGTTTACACTAGAATGTTTTAATTGTAACCAGAGAGGAGGAAGTGCTGAAAGAATATTTTTCTTTGTATATTGAACAGAGCATATCTGTCTATTCTTTTGCTTTTCTTAGACATTAAAAGGGTTAAAAAAAAAAATAAAAGTTACTAATCTTCAAAGTATAAGAATACCTTGAATAGTCCGGTGCTGATTAGTGCAGGTTTTGATGTAGTACGGTTATGGTATTGCCGTACAGATTAATGTAACTAAATATAAGCTAAAAAAATAAGATTGAATTATAATCAGTTTTGAACAGTACAGACAAATTTTTGAACAAATTAATCGCACTAATCAAGGCATACCTGTAAAATGTTATTTTTGGACTTTAATAATACTTTTGTGAATTTAGACAATAAATGAACAAGGAATAGTCTTAATTCTTTTCTTAGTAATAAAGGCGTCGACCTCCTAATCTCAGTAGATAATGGAACGACACTGAAGTGACGCCTCCAGCAGAGCCAGCTCAAAGCATAAGCAGCTGTTTAGGGTCCTGTGGCCACCAGGTGGCCCCCATGAGTTAATATTGTTTGTAGCGCTGAGGCAGTGAAGGGCCCCCCAAATCAAATTCTGCTTAGGGCCCCATAAACGGTTGAGCCAGACCTGCTCTCCAAGGTGCAGATGAAAGGTCCAAACCAGAGTTGCCAGAAGCTTTACCCAAAACAGGCATAGGAATTTCGAAATCAAACGAGTCTGGAGGCAGAGGTTCAATACCAGGCCAAGCCTGCTTCAAGAGGATATCTCTGCCTCGAGACTCGCTCAATTTCCAAATTCAACGCTATTCCGATGCCTGTTTTGGGTAAGTCTCTGCGATAAAGCTTGATTTATCTCCCCTTCTGGCTAAATCAGGCAACCATGATTCAAACAATCACAAGACAAACAGAATATCAGAATCTGCTTTTTAATATGTTATCTAACTATAATTGAAGAAATCTCTGTCTATGCATCGTGATTACTCATCAACTGACCATTGTACAACGTTGACATTTGCTATATATATTAGTCAGCACACAAGGCATTGCAGTGTTGAGTTCGAAGATTTTGGGGATCACAGCTCAGCATATATTGGTGACAGTGATTCACAATTTCCCTTAGAATGCTAGTGGTAGTATCAGTAAAGCATTTATCTTTTATTATTTTTATTTTTATTCAATGAAGTATTGTAAATTATTATTATTAATATGTACTTCAAACCTTGGCTGTATATCACACCATGCAACGCCACTTTTGTTACTGGGTAGTGAGTATCATTTCGCGATTGCTTATGTGTAAAAAGTGTAGAAAAAGGCTATTACTCCCTTCAGACTTTGCTTTTGTGGCCAGGATTGTGATTTTGAAATGCAAGTCAGTTAGGATCGGCATTATCATAGAAGAAAGAGTAGTGTTCAAATTTTAACTACAATATTCAAATGTCTGCTTGATATGTGCCCCTATGAACACTGTGCTCTTATTAACATCCGATATGTAGATGGTTTGATTTTAGAATGTCGTTATTTAGATGACTCATGGGTGCAGGAGTTTCAGCTATACAGCACCCATACTTTGGAATCAAATACCCTATGATATCCAGAAACATACATACATTTGTAAGCTTTAAATAAAAAAAATTTTAAAAAACTTTCTTGTTTTGAGACTTTCATAATTATATGAACTCGGTAAATAAATATACTTCATAAACTGTAGCTCCTGCATCATGTTTTGTAAAAAAACTTTGACAAGTTGCACATGTTTTTAAGCTCTTTTGTCCAGTGGAGACTTAAGTATTGAGGTTCGTGAGAAAGGGTGCTTTCTATAAATGCATATATTATATTCATATGTAATTGTTGCCCCATTGAAAATGTTCAGTCCTGGTCACAAAAGCAAAGTTTGAAGGGAATAATTGACATTTTCCATACTTTTTAGACACAATCTATCAGAAAATAACACCCTGGAACCAAGGTTTTAAAAACTTGCAGTCAGGTAAAAACTGACTGGGTGGGACAAGAAAATTGAGATGTCCAGTTCTTTGTCATTCTAATCTGTCAGACGTCCTCAATGAGTCTAGACATTAACCTTTCCAAATGTTAATCAATTCAATGAAGTTGGTTTTGATTTTATAGAATTTAGTAAAAATTACAATATCAAAAGTCAACTAGGAAGCACTTAAAGAGCGCATACCTCAACTAACGCCATTGCTGCTAAAAATTGAACAATCAGCTTATGCACTCCCACACAATATTTAGTATGATGTCATTTACTGTGTTATTACACCCAAAAAGCTAAAAGGATTCCCATCTCAATGTTAACTAATTTGAAAATTCCTCCCTAAAATTTAATCAGTTGTTCCTTGGCCCACCCTTAAGCATAATATAAATTCATTGAGAACTTTTGGAGATATTGTGTGGACAAACACGGGGAAATACATAACCTCTGTCCAACTTCATTGGCGAAGGTAAAGGAATAAATGCCCCAGTCAAAAAGATTCATTTAAAACAGGTCTGGTTAGTCATTCGATAGAAACAGTCACGTGACCAACATCTTTTGGCAGCATGTCGTGTTGGGGGTGATCAATTAAAGAATTGGAAAAAGGGGGTAATCAATGAATAAATTACTTCTCTCGCCCTTTGTTGGATCATTAAAAAAGTCTGAATTTTTTTTAAAAAAAACAAAAAAAAACAAGCATGAATGCCGCTGGAGTCAAACTAAGTGACCAATTTAGCATAAACCCCTACTGAAAAACCTATTTTGGGAGGGAGCTTTAAAAAAAAAGAAGTTTTTTCTAGAAATAATAAGTAAACGTTTAAATTTTCAACCCTCTAGCTCCATTGGTGCAGCCTGCATGCACGACACATACATAACCAGCCAGACTCACTTGAAACTGAAGAAACCTATGGTGACAGTTTCTAATAGCCTTGTGGTGGAAATAGTTGCATATTTCCCACCAATGCCATTGGTCAGTGTTTGAGACCAGGTAAAAGCCAGGATTCTGAATGCTGATAATATAGGCAGAAAGGCCCTCCCCCATTGGATTGATTGATGCAATACGATCCCTCTTCCTCTTCCATTTGACCGTGTGCCATACTAAGCTAAGGTCCAAAGATTTTCTTACAGCTTGATGACTCAAATCTCTATGAATTTATTAAAATAAGCCCAAAAAAAACAACATTCCAACATAATTGTTGAACCATAAACAGCAACACATAAAAGTAGCCTGCTACACAAAAAGAATTAAACCCAAAACCGGTTTAAAGACTCAAAACTTTATTGTCCGGAAGATTGAGGCAACTAGTAGGTAAAATTATATAATTATAATTCATTCCAAATAAAATGAGTCCATAAGTTTCTTGGTTAGAAAAGTGAAGTTTTACAAGGGATATTTCACATGTGATTAACCCAAGGATTTTCTTCCTTAGCTAACTGTATCTTCCTTTCTTAACACATACTTGGAACAGCTTTTAGAAGCCATCAACCAAAACTATCAACATAGGTTTCTTCAGTTTTTAAGTGATTCTGGCAGACTGGCTGTGTATGTCTCGGGTGCAGGGCTGGTCCATGCCTTTATGGGGCACTAAACAGGATTTGATTTGGGGACCCCCAACATCTCTCTCAACCCGCCTCGCTCTTAGGGACCCTCTGATGGCCAAGGGCCCTAAGCAGCTGCTTAGTCCGCTCATGCCGGCATACAGGCTGCACCAATGTAGCTAGGGATCTGAAAATTTAAACATTTACTCTTTTTTAATACGAGTAAGTTTTTTTTAGGAGAGGTTCTTTTATTTATTTACAATGTGAGTTTATGCTAAATTAGCCCGGCAGCGTTTACACTTGGTTTTTTTACATTCGTACTTTTTAGTGATCAACCGAACAAAGGGCGAGAGGTGTAACTTATTCATTGATCACCACCAACACGGCATGCTGCCAAAAGACGTTGGTCACGTGACGGTTTCTATTGAGTGAATAACCAGACCTGGGTTTTTTTTTTCCCCCTCAAACGAGGAACTCTGGATATAAGAGTCGTAGTTCGAGTCCTAAACTTGAATAGGCACGCAAGTTGACTCCTTACTTTGAAGATAGTGCTACGCCGATTTTCTACTAGCATTTCCAACCGCTTTCAGCGAGTAAACAATTCAAGAGGAACGGTTTTTCAGGTGTCACCGTTGTCTAATGGCATATCAATTGCTAATTATTGTCTCTACAGCTTTTCACTGAGGAGTCCTGAAGTAGTGGCAATAATAATAATAATAAATAATAGCAATAATAATAATAATCTATCCCTCTTCCTGCGAAAATAGTTCCATAATCTAAGGAGATCCAAGTTATATGAGGCGTTTTTTTTTGGTTGAAATGATGTCATGATTCACGTGTTATATAACCTAACCTATAAAGAAAAAAAAATGACAGGAGATCCATTTGGATAAATCAATAAATAAAGGATTCAAATAAACGTGTGTACTCAATAACCCAAGATGTGTGTCTCGTGCTCCCACCCCTCGCACTTTTTTTTTCTCCCCCAATCAAGAAACAAAACCCAGTCGAAACCGGCAGAAGAGGTGAAGAAAAAGTCTTTGCTCAAGATTCAGGGAGGGAACGAACTACGATCAGATATAAGCCTTCTTGAGGATCTTATAGAAAATTCTTTATCAAATCAGACACAGCAAATAATTCATCCAGATTTAACTACTTGAATTTCACATAATTTACAAATCCAAACCTGGAAATAATTAAGAATTCGAACTCGATCTCGAACCTAAACCAGCTGGTATTCAAAGTAAACAAACTATTTTACCAAATGAGCCACGACTTGTTCCCCCACAAACAAGCAATTTATTAGATATTTGGATATTTTTATTAGTCCAACACCTCCCAAAAATTTATAAAGTAATTATTGTGCCAAAAACTTAGTCAAGACTGAAGAGTTTAAACGTGTCCATCTGGTTTAAGTAATAAATAAATAAAACGTCCGCGCCAAATGAACCACGTTTGGGTACATAATGGATTTTAAAACAACAACAGATGGACATCACGGCATTGAAAGGGGGAAAAAGGGGAGATATAAAAATGATTGTCTATCAAATTGATTACAGATAAGAGATATGAAACAACATTAATTTGATTTTAATGACTCAAACCAACGTATTTACTCAAGAAATAGGAAAAAAAACCCACAAAAATAACAATTTTTAAAACCTTTTTTTGGTTTTATCAAGTGAGTCTTTTTCTTTTGTGTACGAAGTGCGCGTGAACTGACTGGAGAGAAAAATAAAAGTAAACTTATCTTTACAAATTAATTAATTGCCTCCCTATTTTTAAAAAAAAGCTTTAAATAATTAATATCGGCTCGTCATCGTTGGGTGGTCTTGATCAAAACAATAAAGGGGGTGCGAATATGGATTTAAAGAAAAAAATGGTGATCAGTTTATTTCTTGTCATAAAAACTGATCCCCCAGTTTTGGGCCAGTTCTCGAAAGCAAAAGATATCTTTCTTTTTTATTTTGAGGGGTAGCTTTATTTTCTTGGGGCTTTAAATTGAATATATATTCATTCAGGAAAAAAGGCACGAGTGAAAAAAGGAAGGAAGGAAAATATCAGCTGGTTCTACGGAAGAAAACGGAGTGTTTAAGTGAATAGAAAAACGTGTGTGTAGCAATATGGAAATTTAAAACAGATCTCGGAAAGAAAAAAAAAGATTGAAAATAGACCACTGCAAGCATATAGGAGGGTTTAATAATAAGGAGGAAAACTCGGAGAAAAAGGATTGAAAAGCTTGAGGAAACCAAAAAAACCTGGCAATGATTTTAACAGCAAATTAATAAAAAAAAAGCAACCATAATTTTTTTTACACACAACACAAAAGACTAAGATGACGAAAATGTAACTTTCTTTTTACTGTAAAAAGTTTTCCATGGTCAATAATTGAGGTAATTTTTCTGTTAAGACTTCCAGTAAATTAATGATAGTCTAGAAGATAAAATATTGAGAAAAAAGGACAAATATAAATTAACACAAAATGTATTTAGTACTGTCTTTAGTTATTATATATTTTATAGCAATGCATTCTCTTCATGTATTCAAAAATAACCTTTCCACGGTGTATTTTCTTTTTTAACCCTAAATCTAAAATACAAGAATTTAAGATTGTTGTTAATAAAACGATGCTCGGAGTGCGTGAGGGAGGTTGGTTACTTTTAGTTGTGGGATTCACAATCAGTTTGCTTCTAAAAGATTAATTTCGACCAAGTATAAAAAGGTGCGTGAGATGGAAAATAATCATTACACGTGATCATAAACACACAGTGAAAAAAGATAAGCAATTAAATGTCTTACCTTGATGTCTTGTTCTAAAATCGCCGCCGATGGTCTCCGGGTACGACTCAACATCGGTATAAGAGACATGATGATTCTTGGGGGTTTTTTGTCTACCTTGACAACTTCGAGTAAATAAATAACCTTCACCCCTCTTTTTCTAACAATAAGTCTGTAATCAAATTAATAACCCAGTATTTCTTCTATCTGTCTTTCTTTCAGGACTTGAGAGTAGTATTGTAGTCAAAAAATGAATTAAAGTAAGTCAATGATGCTGCTAAAAAAAAGATACTTTTCTTTTTTTGTGTGCAATAGTCGACAATTAAAATTAAGTACTTTTTGTTCACTTCTGGACCGGAATAATATCTATCTACATGTATCTACCTGTGTGTACATGTTGATCGTTAATGTTGTGCTATGATTATTCGAGTCTCGCTTACTAAAAACACATTTAAAAACAAGATGAGAACTTTACAGATTCTGTATTGAATATTTTTTTTTTTTGAACAGCCGTAAAAAGAAAGTCTATTCGTAAAAAGAAAACAGTTTTGAGAGAACAAATGCTTTTTCGAAGTGGCTTAACAATAGGGAGATGAAGGGTGTTGGTCAGGTCCACAGCCGGATCGGTGGCTGACTGACCAAAGACGACGTTTTCTCTGGCAAGGGTTTGCAGAAAACATCAGATTCGACTATCCCAACTAATACTACTAACGAAGCAAGCGGTGATATAATAAATAAGCCCAGTGAATAGCAGTTGTGATCAGCAGCAGTTGAAGTAATACTGACTGACTGGCACTCGGCAGTATAGACCGATCATTATTTAATCGGTCTCATATAACAGAATAAGGCCAAAACAGCATTGACACCATCCAATAATACACACGATTTTTTTAAGTATATATGTTACAGTGAGATTGACAAACTAATGATTTCGTAAAATCCCTGAACATTTCAGTAATTTCGTGAAATCCCTAGTTTCACAATCAGTGTAGAAATGGTTAACAAGCTTGTGATGCTGACCAGTCTGTAATGTGTTCGATCCTCACTGGGTGTCCCATTACTGTGGCTTTGTGTCAAACTAAGCTGTATATACACTGTAAATACTGAAGCAGAATATACTTGATATTTACTAAGTTTAGCTTAGTTTGACACAAGGCCACGTATAATAAGCAAAGCCTGGGACTTTTTACAAGAGTCAATAAATGACTAGAGAAACATCATCCTCACCGGGGCTGTACTTAAGGCAGTGCAAACAGTGCAGCTGCACAGGGCCTCAAGATTTTAGCACCCCCACCCTAAAAAAAAAAAAATGTCTTTAAAAAAATTTTTTTTTAAAAACAAAAAAAAAATTTAATATCAATTTATTTGAGGATTTATTATGTTACATAGAGATAGATTATTGATCCATAAAGGACTTTGAATTGAATTAAATATAATTAAAAAAATTCTATGAATATCCCATTTTTGTTTTGATTTGTTTGAAAATAAATACAAAAACAGAAGGGCCCCCAAGCATGGGCATCCACTGCCATTTTTCCAAGGGTGGGGTCAAAAGCATATATATCCGGGGTGGGGGGCAATGGCAACCCAGTTACATGATTGGCATTCCAGAATGTGTGGTGTAAGCAAGTACAACCCACTGTATGATCCAGAAGTCAGATGGTACATTTGACAGTTAATGGAGACACATCACCTGACCCAGAGGTGACACGATGGAGTGAGCACCAGCGAATAATAATACAGTCTATTAAGAACATTAAGTTGGGGTTACATAAAACAATTTTACTGCACCGTTACCCTTTATTGACTTTAGGGTTCCAACTTTCAAACTGCTGCGCCCTAGGTGATAAAGCCTGATCAGGGGGGGGGGGGTCCCATAGGAGTCATTCAAGATTGGCCAAAAGTCTAGATAACCACTCCTTAATTATAAACTAAGCCATCCGTATTTTAAATCCTAGTACTGTGGTCCCCCTTAATAACACGGGTGTTAGGGTCCAAGAAAGACAACCACATTATAACTTAACTACATGAAATCATAAGTCAATTACAAGTGGCTAAACAAGTTCAACGGTGAATGAAGGTGTTAGTTTTCATCACAAAATCAAAATTATAATAAAATAAAAAACAGGTAACTATATGTTAAGATTACTAATTGAAGAAATTTTATATTTTAGTCATATTGAATGTGTTTTTTAATGAGATTCTGTTTTTTTATTCACAATTTTCTGGACGAGTGGGTGATAATATAGACAAAAATGCACCCTCCTTATATCGCAAACCACGCTCTAATGAATCACCCTATATCAAGGGATGCCGGTATCTAAAAGGAATTTAATAATAAAATCAAGAGGAACAGAACCTCAGACATCTGCCATTGCTTCAACTACTGAACCAAAGCATTAAGTAATAGTAATCTATATCTAGCTATCTATTTATATTATAATGAGCAACGTGTCATCACACTTCTGTCTGTCACGCTTTTAAAATAAAAATTTTACATTGAAAGGGGTGGAGATGGAAGAGAGGTTCTGAGAATGGAATCGCAACACAAAGGCTGTGTAGAGGGTGGGGTAAGGAGAGAGAAGCAGGGTTGGTGTACGCAAAAGGGTAGGTGGTGAAACAAAGATATTTGCTAAAGGAGAACACCAGAACTCCAAGAAAAGAAGAAAGGCAAAAAAGTAAAATAAGGTGGAATTGAACTCGCTTTTGAGTGTCTGTGAGTGGAAGATTTGGTTAAGTGCCAGGGATTGTTGCTTCAGTCAACTCCCATGTTTTTTTTTCTTATACTACAGGGATTTAGATTTCCACCTCCAGGAATACTGTTAGCAAACCAACGCGTATTTTACTATTATTTCTACTAATAATAATAATAATAATAATACAACAACAAGGCAGCAGCATACCTATACTGGAAGATCTGTAGAAATACAAAATTAAAAACATCCAAAAAGATGATATGAGCACCAACCGAACACTGTCACTGAAAACGAAGAAGTCACCATCCTCTGGGACATACCCGTCCAAACTGACAGGGAAATAAAAGCAAATAGACCTGACATCGTTATCAAGGACAGAAAAGAAAAGAGGTGCATGCCTATCAACATAGCAATACCATCTGAGAGAAACATCTCTGTGAAAGTTACAGAGAAACTGTCTAAGTACAAAGACCTGGAGACCGAGATCAACAGGATGTGGGACATGAAAACCAACATAACACCAGTGGTCATCGGAGCTCTAGGACTCGTGAAGAGGAGAATGGAAAAGTTCAACCATATCCCAGGTAACATCAACATTCATGTAGTCCAAAAGATCACCCTACTCGGAACAGCCTATGTACTACAAGTACTGTCAACTAAATGAAAACGCCCAAGATAATACTTTGGACCCAGCTCTACGGGAAGCAAAAAGTAGCATTAAAAAAAAGAAGAAAAAGAAGAGATGACATCTGTCAAAAAGTAGCTGCAGATTTTACAAACACACAGATGATAAGGCTAAAAGCAGGTGAAAGAAATATACTCCAATAATGAACAGTGTCATTTTCTTGGTTCGCAGACCATAACACAGGACTTCTCCACTCGAGGATAAGAATTTTACTGAAAAAAATACGTTCTAATCACCATTTGAAACTATGGACTCTTCAAGGTATTTTTTCTAAAAAACACATCTAGAAATCCAATAAACTATGAAAATGAAAAATATTTTCAATTTGAATGTTCTTGACGTTATAAAATATTAAAATTTTAAAACTTCAAAATTTATTTTTTTTAAAACCTTAAAATTTTTAAATAACGTTTTTATGAACATAGTTCCGCCTTGTGTATTGGTGTATGCCTTCTGATGTACATGTTACGACTGCCCTAAAATCCAAATATTACTGTAAATCTTTACACTGGGATTAACGAGTAGATCATACAAAAAAGAATCAATCAAGACACACATTGCATAGCAATGATCAGCAAGCTAATCTTGCTGGCTGTTATTAGTGGGTTTGATCCACATTAGATCTCCGATTATTGATGGTCTGATACAAAACAGCTATGTTAATATTAATATGAAAAATTGATTAGAACACGTGGTATATAGATGATCAACAGGCTTAGTCCAGTAGAATTAATCAAAATTTATACATGGACTATTTGCATAAAGATGAAACTTGGTATATAGATAGGGTATAGGTTTAACTAAAACATCAAAAGTCCTCCAAAATCCAAAAATAGGATTTTGAGAAAATTAAGCTTCTTTTGTCATAATTCAAAATTATAAATTACAATATGCAGGGGAGGTAATTATGCATGGATCCGCCCCAAAATCTGGGCGATTCTTCCATGGCTCATTGCCCAGCCTTCCACAAAAGGTCATCCAAATCCATTGAGAACTTTTGGAGATATTGTGTGCACAGACATGAACTTTTGGCGATATCATGTGGTGTGAACATATAACTACGATGTAGCATGGATCCGCCCCAAAATTCAATCACTTCTTTTGTAGCCTATTGACCACACCTTCAAAAAATAACAAAAATTCATCGAGAACTTTTAGAGATATCGTGTAGACAGACATGAGCGTATACATGAATGTATGAAAAAAGAATGGGAAAATATCTCTCAATCAAGAAAACAATTCCTGGATCCACCCCAAAATTTAATCTGTTTTTCTGTATACTATTGCCCACCCCTCCACAAAATTTCATTGAAATCCATTGATAACATTTGGGGATATTGTGTG
This sequence comes from Architeuthis dux, assembly GCA_006491835.1. Taxonomy (NCBI): domain Eukaryota; kingdom Metazoa; phylum Mollusca; class Cephalopoda; order Oegopsida; family Architeuthidae; genus Architeuthis; species Architeuthis dux. The sequence goes on along the minus strand of VCCN01006982.1, from coordinate 960,781 downwards.
TATAGATATGAAATTTTGGTGATATTATCCTTTGTGGACATATACATAAGACATAGGGGAGATAATTATGCATGGATCCATTCCAAAATGTAATCGGTTCTTTTGTAGCCTTATGTCCACCATTCCACAAGATTTAATTGAAATCCAGTGAGAATTTCTGGAGATATTGTGTGGACAGACATGCAATTTTGGCTATATTATGCGGTGTGGGCATATAACTACGATGTAGGGGAAGTAATAGTGCATGGATCTGCCTAAAATTCAATCACTTCTTTCGTAGCCTTTCGTACACCCTTCCACAGAATTTCATTGCGAACTCCTGTTATGCCCCCATTATAGGGTTTGTATCTTGTCTTAGACACACAGTTCTCTCCTACATATTCACCTATTAGGCTAATCAGTTGTTTTTTTTCAAAAACCTATTCTCGGATTTTGGAGAACTTTTATACCATTTCTTCTAACTATAAACCAATTTTCATCTTTATGCAAATTTGTTCAAAGGTCATTTCCTAATTCTACTGGACTAGCTAATATTGCTGGCTGTTAGTGGGTTCGATCCTCATCGGATCTCCCAGTATAGATGGTTTGATACCAACTCATGCTAAGTTAATATATACTTATAATGAACAGTGTGACCTTTTCCTTTCTATCCATAACACTGGACTCTTCCACATAGGGGCAAAAATGTTGCCGATAAAAATACTTGCTACCACCATTTGAAACTATGGACTCTTCCACTGAAACGAATTCACCTTTTTTTTTCTAAGAAATTGTTTCATAGAAATTCAAGTATTTTTTCATAGGGACTAACTAGTAAGAAAATAATACCCCAAAAAACAGACCTTGGAGTGTAGCCTTGTGCCAGACTAAGGTAGGCCTAGTAAATATCAATACTCAGCAAATATGGGTACTCAAAAACTTAGCATCTTTATCAACTGAGGCACATTACTGACCAGTGGCAGAGCCTGCATCTTGTACCAGCCCAGGCAAGGTTCGGCCCGAAAACTATGAGGATGGGCAAAGTAATAATATAATATTAAGATTAAATTTTGCAAGCCCGGGCAATACTCTGAGAAAGCTTATCATGATTTAACAAATTATTTAAACCAGCACATTCATCTTCATTATTTCAAACACCTTGTCAGCAAGCACATTCTCCAGTTGTCATCAGGTTACACTTGTTAATCACCGCTACAAAAAGGTTTAGGTTATTCATGTGTTCACACATTTATATGTATCTATCTTTCTATGTATGTATCCAGGCTTCACCCAGCCCTAACCGTTCATAGTAGAAACTTGAAATTTTGCATGCGTGCGCACACGCACACACTCCCCTCAATGAGTAGAGAAAATGCTTTTTTTGTGTTTGTTTTTTGAAAATTTCCCTCCAAAATAGGGTTTTAGGGGGGGGATTCAATTTTCAATGTAAGCTTATGCTAAATTGGTCACTAGTTTGTTCCCGCTTGTTTTTTGAAAATTCTGAACATTTTTTAGTCATCACAGCCCAACTTTTTAATTGATCATCCTCAACACAGCAGTGATTCATACTTTCCTTTAGAATGCTAGTTTTTCTTTTGGTAAAACTCGAAAAGGCATAAATAGCTTGATACCACTTCTAATTGACAATGGAACTCTTCAGGGATGGAAATAATTTTTAATTGATCACTCCCAACACAGCATATATGGATGGTGGTGATTCATAATTTCCCTTGTAATGCTAGTAATTATTTCATTATTAGATAAAGTATTGTAACCCATATTAATTTTGGCTACTATTTCAGTTGAGATGAGATAAAATACAGCTAAAAAATTAAAATGAAGGTAAATAGTCATAAAATTAACTCTTAGATTCATAGACCACTTGTAAACTGATGTGGAAACATTCAATGAATAGGATTTTTTTTTTTTTTTTTTTTTTTTTTAAATGTAGCTCTTGTGAATTTAATTAAAGAAAAATAATTCAATCAGAAATTACCCCCCCCTTGAGCTACTTTTTTTCCTAAAATGAATTTAAGAGTTAATATACTTGGTTACACTTGCAATGTTTTATGACATCCATTTGTTAAGGCATTTAACGGAAATTCTCCAGTGCAAAACGATGTGAAATCAAACAGATGTCATTTAAATTCAGCAACATGACATTTATGTAAATTACGCCAACAGATGTCAGCTACAAAGAAACAGCGCGTCGCATACAAGTTGCGAATTATCTGACAAGCACTAGGAAATGCATTAGTTGAGATATTGCTAAAAATAATAACGAGTAGACGTGCAACTGAACAGTTGTGTACCCAAGCGCAAAGCGACAAATTTTGTAAAAATAAAACGTAACATATACAACATGTACAAGACAGAAGTTAGAAATGTGCATGACCTTCTAAACCACTTTAAGTACTTCTTTGGATTTTACGGAAAAGAAAATTTACAAAAAAAAAAAATCAAAATTCTTTTTGTAAAATCAAAAAAACTACTTAGAGATATATTAAAAATATGTGTCCTGTCTGAATTTTGTGAGGATTGATAAAAATTACAGCCTGGGGGTCCTGTGTACACAAACACACAGAGAAATTTGCCACCCGCTATATGGACAAACGATAAGAAAAAAAAACTTATGTTTTGTTACCACACTAGCAATGCTTGTCGCCAGCCTAAAGCGCTAGACGCTTTTACCTGTTGATCAGCGCTCGCGATGCGGACCAGCTTTTCAGAGGTGTTCTATCAATAGCTGCTTTGTTATGAATGGGCACAATTTTCTTTTCTTTTTTTTTTGTTTAACGGCACATTGACCCTTGGTGGGTCATTTAGTGCCGAATTCAGTAGGGGGGGTACCATGTCCCCATGACTAGAGACTTGAGGGGGGGGAGAATCCCAAATCCCGAGACAAATGCCACGAGGACCAGGATAAAGGGGGAGAAATCCCAAAAGCTTCTCAGGACGAATCCTAAGCATGCTAATGGTGATCACCTCCCAACCAGCTGGCCAAGATATCCTGTGCAACTTCTCCCAGGAAGATACCTGAGCATGTCACAAGGACCCCCGAAGGGCCGTGGTTCTCTGAATTTCGAGGCCATGGCAGTTTCGAAGAAAAGATACTACACTTTGATCCTAGCCAAAAGGCTGTGAAGCCTGGGCACAATTGAATGAAACTTTAGGACCAATCAGAAAAAAAGAGCGGTCTTCACTATAGCGTTTGAATGAACACTGAGAAGGACACGAATGCTTTGTGAGAGTCCGGCAAAGTTGAAGTATTTTCTTTTCAGCAACCAGACATCGGGTCGAGTTCATTCAAACACAGGAAAGTAGATAATCTTTTATTATATGTTACAACCATGTCTTTACGCCTCTGTGTGTTTTAGCGTTTTGATCCAGTGTCCTTTTAAAAAAAAAAATAAAAAGGCAAATTTTCACGTGTTCTCAGTCAGCCGAGCGATCTTCAAGTCAAATTTTTTACCCTTCTACCCTCCCGCACTTTCAACCGGTTCGAGTAAAAGGTGACCACACACTTTGTACTTGATAATTTGGAGGGTGCTTGATGAGGATGTTAGTAACTGTTTCAAGATGATGAGGACACATTCTAATAAAAATGTCAAAAGATTGGCTATCAAACTAAGAACCATGCAACGTGCACAGGAGTGGGTCATGCTTAACCTCACATGGAGAGATCACAAGTCAGCACTATATAAGAAAACATACAGGAGTTAGAGATACCATTAAAAAACTCAAATGGCAATGGGCAGGTCATGTAGCAAGAATGCAGACAACCGCTGAACATCACAACTCACAACATGGATACCCCAAGTTCATACGCAAAATTGTGGCCGGCAAAAAATAAGATGCCATAACGATTTAGACAAGTTCAGAAGATATTGGCACAGTGACCCTCACAGTTGAGAGGTCTGGCAAATCTTGGGGGAGGTCTGGCAAATCTTCAAAATTTGGACGTTAAAATGATGATGATGAATATCAGCTAATAACATTTAAGTTTGTTTCTAAGACCATCTAAATACAATTGAAGAAATCTCTGTATGTGTACAACAATTACTCAACAACTGGACATTGTATGAAGTTGACATTCGCCAGATATATTAGTTAGCACATCGAAACCGTACTATTCAAGGTATTGCTGTATATGCAATAAGACAGGTATACATTTACATTTTGAACCAATGATTAAATTATCAGGGAAATTTGGCCTTGAAAATTAAAACAACTTGATTTGCACAAAAAAGATTTGCAAATCTACCAACTTCTTTGGCAACGGTACTCCATTTTGAATGGAAAAAAATGGAAAAGAAACTTATGTATAACTTACTAAAATGTCTTACATCGACTTTCATGATGGGAACGGTACTTACCTGAAAGAAAGAAAAAAAAACAGTCAGTATAGACAAGAAAATTTATGCAGGAGATATATACATTACATACATATACATACATACAAATAATGAAAAATACATGTGAACCATATAATGCAAAAAGAAAAGAAAAGAAGAAAAAAAACAAAACAAAAAAAAGAAATGGGTGTGTGTATGTCTGTGGATATATAAAATAGAAGCATATATCTGAATTTATTAATGATCAAAGCATATTTACCAACCCACCCTCCTGCAATAACCTCAAATATAAAAGTTTGATTTTGTTAATCACCGCTACCAAAGGTTTAGGTTATTCATATGTT
>VCCN01006982.1:866123-882918 GCA_006491835.1 Architeuthis dux | reverse complement strand
CAGTGATAATTTGAAATCTACTTATTTCCAATTGAACAACGGTCAAATCAGCATATTTTTAATCCCATAAAGTGAGAAAAACAATTACATATGAATATTACTGTCCTGGCCACAAAAACAAAGTTTGAAAGGAATAATAGCAATTTTCTATACTTTGTACATATAAGCAATTAAAATAATTCAGGAACAAAAAATGCATTACACAGGGTTATAGCTCATCTGGTAAAGGAATTAACTTTCTTACCTGTATAATTTGGTAATAAACGTAATAAATAATACCTGATAATATATGTAATAAATAATACCTGATAATATTCGTTTTGATTGTGCTCCACTAGAAATAATAAAATCCTGCTATGTTCTTCTATAAAAAAGTGGTAGGGGTGTTCTTATTTATGGACCATATTGTTATATCATGTGTACCGGCTGTACCAACGGAGTAAGAGGGCAGAAGATTTAAGGCTTTTAGTGAGGGATTCAGTTTGCAATGTAAGTTTTTGCTAAATTGATCCCAAGTTTGTATCCGGCAGGATTCACACTTGTTTTTTGAAAATTCAGACATTTTTAGTGATCACTGCCCAGCAAAAGGTGAGAGAAGTAACTTATTCATTGATCATCCCTTTTCCCAAATTGGTTGCATGACAGTTTCTATTGAGTGACTAACTAGACCTGTTATTTTTAAGTTTTCAAATAAGATCAATAAATTATTTCTTTAATCTGAACACAAATGTTATCTTCTGCTAAAACTCAAATAAATATCTTTTCTGTATAGTCTATAACTTTGAGAAGAGTATACCAACTTTTGTTCAGACAATCTTATCTCATCTTCGATATTGACAACATTTTGGCTGATTCATTCTACAGCCTTCTTCAGGTGTAATATGTAATATCCCTAAGGAAAGAGAGTCTCTTTTTATCAGTCCGCTTCTCCGGTGGTGCAAGGCAAAAAAACGATATCAAACAGAAAATTTAACCATTAGCCGCAATGCTTGTAAATAAGTTATTCTACGTTAGCAACGTGTGCAGTACAGCTTGTTCCATAATTTTTAACGTGGAAAAGTTCTCCTTTTCTTCCTTTGTTAAACAAATTGTTTGTCTGAACAAAAGTTGGCATATGAATATCTTTTCTATTTCAGACATATTGTACCAGGGAAATATCATCTACTTATATAATGAACAGTGTGATTTTCTTTGTTTTCTGTCCGTAACCATGGACTCTTTCATTTGAAAGTAACAATTTTGCTAATAAAAATATCTACCATTTGAAACAATGGACTCTTCCACTGAAACGTGTTTTTTAGTTTATATTCTTAAAAAAAAAATCATCTAACAGAATTCAAAAACAGGCAGTCTCTGCTTTTTAAAGTTTACTTTACGCCATTTTTTGTTTTTACAAAACAAGCCATCATAGAGGTAGTGCACACCCTCTTCCTTGTACACCCCCTGTACCTTCCACCACCACAACCTCCGATGACTCAGCCTGACATACCATCCTCACCATTTTTGGGGGCTGCTCAAAGATTTTTCCCATATAAATAAATGGTAGTTGCTTCTTCACTTTACACCATTTCAGCTTATAAAATAGGGATGCTCTGCTTTCGTATGAGGGCCCCCCTCCCCTCATACGAAAGCAGAGCATCCCTATTTTATAAGCTGTATATCCGTGAATTTTTTCACGGTATTAACTAGTTTATTTATAAAAACAAGAGGTAAATAATATTTCTTAGCCATAAAAGCAAACGTAGGGCAGATGGAGCCTTTTAGCCCGTAAAGCGGTCCATGTGAGAGAAGGTTACTCTGACAAAAAACCTACAGCTTGGTAGCTGCTTTGGGCCATCTTGCCCCACCAAGCCTAAAAAGTGAACTTGGTGATAATTGGCAGTTTAGAGTTAATGCCCTTGAAGGCTTCAAGATAGATGGCGCTGACATATGGAATTATCCCCCTTGGTGGAGGGTGCCATATTGGAGTTATAAGCCAAGGAATAAGAGGGTAGACAGGTATCTGTGAGGAAACCTGAGCACCAGATGAAGATTATTAAATGGTAGCAGAGCATAGTTCTGAGCTATGGACCTCTGGGTTATTCCTTATGTCAGCGCCTTCTACCTTAAGTATTTACTTTACCCCTCCTTTGAAATGCCGAATAAATTGCCCTTTCATAGGAATCTTTTAGCTTAAGGTAGATGGCGCTGATATAAGGAATTATCCCCCTTGATGGTGGGCGCCATATTGAATAAGAGGGTAGATGTGTTTTATCAGTGAAGAAACCTGAAGAGGAAGATTATCACTGTGTGCGCAAGCTGATCTAGACTTCAAAAAATCAGCCAGTGCAGGCTAGAGCAGAGTCATTCCTTGATCCTCGCAACAACAACAAAAGCAAACAGATTCTCAATTGAGAATCCACTTCTTCAATGTTAATTAAATGTGTGTATTCAAACGGTCATAAAAAGAGCAGATAGCTCCTCGTATATTGTTTTTTCAAAGTTATCGGAAAATCCTAGACTAGGCGGAAAAAAGTTCAGAATTTTCAAAAAAATGAATATGCTAAACCATGCTATGTAGTCCCATTAATAACCCCAGAAACTTTAGTGGCCATAACTCTAGTCATCCTTGAGTTATACAATGACAGACGGACAAAAAAGACATTTGGTGAATTATAGTTATCTTGAACAGACACTAGACTGGCCTTGAAATGTGTGTGCCACTCAAAAACCTGTGTTTGACCTAAAGAATGTTCGTCAAAAGCCTGACGAAGCATTTCAAGGGTCGTGGGATCTGATTTGCCAAGCTTCACGCCGAATTTGATGCAGATCACAGAGATGTTCTCACATAACATCACAAAACCCTGCATAATACGAGAACACGATAGAATGTCTGCCGATAGGCTTCATGCTGACTCAGTAGGTTGGGTAACAATGAGCGTCAGCTGCACGCACATTTCTGTTGAACGGTACAATCACAGCACGTAGAGTTCAGAAACTTTCTGATACCACCCCGTACAAATTGATATTTGATATTTGATTAACAATGAGAAATATCTGTTGAGGTCGGAACGTCCTCGACGCCGGGGAGACACAGTATGTTGGCCTTCATTGTTTTGAAATTGTCTGATGGGAATGGTCTGTTGTGTTTCAAACATAGTATAGTTTTTTTATGCGTTGTTGGTGGGCAAACCTGTCTGAAACGAGCAAATATCCAGGTTAACTAAGTCCAGGTAGATCATTTATGGGCCACTGGCCAACTGAGAAATAATCGAGATTACACACACAACTTCCCTCTGATAAGTAATCTCATGCAATGTAAAGGAAATATACACAAGATTTCTTTTAAAAAGAACAAATGTAAAAATAATAAACAAGCCTTGCAGTTGCAGACTTCAAAGCGAAGGGGAATATTAATTTTACATATTGGTTTGTTTTACTGTGACGACACAGACAAACAGTGAAGAGTTTACTCCCCTTAATTTGGTGAGGATTGTTCTTGTTACGGGGAAAAAAAAAAAACTCCAATTTATCTGGAGAAAAAAAATTTCAGTAGCAAGTAGGTTTATATAGGGTGGAGTTACTTAAGTTGTAATTTAAACAAACATCTTGATTGGTCTTGGAACTCCAACGCCTCAATTTCCGGTACCTCTGATGGCTTTAAAATGGCTAAAATTGGCTAGATTTCTCATTTTCAGCTATGTTATTTAATTATACTTTTTAATAAAAAAATTATATTTTCTTAAAGCTTTAATGCTAGGGTTACACATTTTCAAAAATAGAAATAAAAATTTGCAGGTGAGTTTTTGTGCTTTCAATCCATAAGACTTCTGTTTTCTCAGGAAATTTGTCAGTTTTTAAAAGTTAATTTTTTAAGGTTTTGCAGAGGGTTTTACATTTCAGGTAGGCCTTCCACAAGAAGTAGCTCAAAAACAGACCTATTGGGCGGGTTTTCAAGTAGTAATGTTACAATTTACATTTACTCAGAGTTGGAGTCGTATACTTTTCCTGACTCCAACTTTATTTTTATATATATATATATATCTCCGAAAAGTATTTTCGAATTGAGCACTTTAGTAAATAGATATAAACATATAGGTTTATATGTGTTTATAAAGTGACCTACATACGCCGAGGTGCCTTGGGGGCAGTGGTAAGATGTCGGGCTGCTGGCATAGAGGTCCGGTTTCAATCCTAGCTCGAGGCACCAAGGTAGTCAGTAGCCACACTGATGAGTTGTAAGACGACGAAACAGCTCTGTATGTGGATTTGACAATATATATATAAATATATATAACAAATGTAAAAAAAACAAAAAACAAACAAGCCTTGCAGCTGCAGGGTCAAACTTACTCCTACTTCTATTCAGACTGAAAATGATTACTGCAACTTTTGTATTATATATTCAGCAAAGTTTTTCTGACTCCGACTCCAGTAACCCAAAATTCCTCCGACACCAAAGCCCTGCTAATAAATTTATTTTGATACTATTCTTTTCCATAACTCAAGTAATTTTATTTCCTGGTGAAGAGGTTTTAGACTTACATACAAATGCATCTTTTAATAGTCGATTTTTGGTTGAACAACTTTTTACTTTACCCAGTGCCTAAAACCATTCCAGTAGGCCTCATAAGCTGCAAAATTCAGATATGGTTTCCACTTTCGCAAAAAACAAAAAAAAATGTTTATGCGTTCGCTCTCAGCCTGATAATCTGATTTCTATCTATTTCTATATAACAAATTTGGCATGCATACTCAATGGACCTAGGAGAGGGTTTCAAGTAAAATATATACGACACCACAAGGCCAACTAGTAAAAATAAAACCATTTAGTGGGTAAAATTCTAATTCGCAAGTAAATTCGTCTGTTAAGTCAAGCACTTTGAATAATAGTAAAACTATTTGACATTTTATTCTAACAATTAATCTTTATTTTCTAACAATTGAAGAAATCTCTGTCTGAGTGCGTGTATGCACTGTGATTACTCGACAACTGGCCATTGTAATTTGTATGAAATTGGCATTCGCCATATATTAGTCAACACACAATGCATTGCAGTGTTGTATTTGAAGTTGTTTGGATCAGTGGTTCGAGAAATCTAATAAAAATAAATTTTTAAATTATAGATTATAGATCTTTTATCTAGATCTAAAATATCTAAATTGGCAACACTGAAGAGAAGTAACCAAAATACTTTGAAGCCGTAGTTTCGTACGATGGATGGAAAATCATTTAATATGAGTATTATGGCAGGCTGCTCCATACACATTATAAGTCTGGTACCTCCGACTCAGACTTCCAAACATGCACCTTTGGAATGAGCACTAGTTATATAGATTCATTTAGTGTTTTTAAATAGAACTCAAGAATTTATTAAAAAAACTAGCTTTCCAAGGGAAATTATGAATCACTGTCACCCATACATGCTATGTTGGGTGATCAATTAAAAAGTTGGACTCTGATCACTAAAAAATGTCTGAATTTTCAACAAAAAAAAAAAAACAAGCGGGCACAAACTAGTGACCATCTTAGGATAAGCTTACATTAAAAATTGAACCCCTTAATAAAACCCTATTTTGGAGGGGAATTTAAAAAAAAAAAAAAGGCATTTCCCCTACTAATTGAGGGTAGTGTGTGTGCAAAATTTCAACTTCCTACTATGAACGGTTGGGGCTGGACAAAGTCCAGATAGATAGATAGATACATATAAATGTGTGAACACATGAATAACCTGGTAGCAGTGATAAAAAAAAAATGCACATATTGGCTAAAAACACGTTATTATTTCTGATTTGACAATGAGGTTTTGTTGTTTTGATTTCCACATAGAAATGGGGACGACTTTTTATAGGTCACCAATTGAAGTTATTTATTTCAATAAAGAGAGGACTGGATCCGATGGGGAAAAAATATCAAAGTTGGGATCCACACAAAAAAAAGACGCTTTAAACATGAACCCCAGGAAACAAAAGAACAAAATTGGGTAATGGCTATCATTTGACTTGTCATAATGATTGGATTCAGATTTTTCTTAAATACTGATACTTTTGCCTATATGAATACAGCGTTGATAGAAACAATGCAAATTAGCGAGCGATAATGCCTGTTGTTTTAAATCAATTAATTACCATGGTTTTGTATGAAATTCTATGTAGGTGGTATACAGTGCATATTGTGTAATATCCATTTTAAGTCATTTTTTCTGGTATATTTCATCAATGATGAGAATTTCATTTTTACAACCTGAAAACAACAATCAATATGTTGAAGATGAAAGAAATTCATGTTGTTTCGGTGACAGCTGACAAAGAGCCATTAACGGTTTATTCTTGACGACGTCATGGCAAAATAACAGACTCGGCTTATATTCAAGTCTTTATTTTCTGGAATTTTATACTGAATTCCGAACTTGTACCACCACACCCTCGAACTCCGCCGTCCACTCCACTCCTCAAATATCAAAGTGACATGGGTTTGCCAGGCGACTCATCCAAAATATTGAATAAAATGCAAAAAGCAAATTCTTTTATGGGTAACACTCAATTCGAGGGGGGGGGGGGGGGGTCACCAGGCCTGAAGGGGAGATGTTCAACTTTACCCGGTGCCTTCTCAAAGCACACCTGTTGCCAATGTGTCAACAGTATATCTGATCAAAAGGCCTCGCGGGGAGAGAACACTCATCTCCTGTCGGCAAGTGTGACCTCAGCTTAGAACATCTCTCCAGCACCATTTTCCCATTCTCGATTCTAAAACCAATCTGTCAACAACTCCCCCTTCTACCATCTGGCTTTTCTCAACCCCTCTCGGCTGATTTTTCTGATAAACAACTCTCGGTTCCACTCCAAGCCGCAAACAAAAGTACTTATTCTGATGCAATGTAACTGTTATGTATTTGAAAAATCTAGCATAACCATAGTATCACATACTGACGGTTGACTTACATTCGAGAATATACAGTATTTTATTTGATGTTTGTTAATGTTTATCTAAAAAAAAATATGTGAATTTTTCAAAGAAAGAATGAGCCGTCCAAATTTATCAGATGAAACATTGTCAATTATCATTAATTTTCGATCCACGCTTACTTAACGATTGTCAAATGGAAAAAAAATAACCTGAGCGTTGCATTAAAAAAGCAGTAAAAACAAGTCTGGTTAGTCCATCAATAGAAACCGTCATATGACCAACATCTTTTGGCAGCATGGGGTGATCAATTAGAAAATTGGAAAAAGCAGTGATCAATGAATAAGTTGGGCAGTAATCACTAAGAAAAGTCTGAATTTTCAAAAAACAAGCATGAACACTGCTGGACATAAACTAAGGGACTAGTTTAGCATAAACTTATATTGTGAATTGAACTGCCCACTAAAAAAACTTTTTTTAACCCCCCCCGGTTAAAAAAAGAAGTTTTTTCTAGACATAAGGAGTAAATGTTTAAATTTTCAGCCATCTAACTCTATTGGTGCGGCCTGTATGCATGATAGATACATAGACCAACTTTAAACTCAATAAATCTATGTCGATATTGACAATTTCTAATAACTAAAAAAATAAATAAAGCCAAAGAAAGTATTATATACTCTTCTGCTTGTTTGCATGTACGACCATTACACTTCCTGATTATTATTCAGTCTCCTCATATCTTTTCTCTGACCTAAATAATGGCGACTTGTAGCTCAAGTGCCAAATTCATTTCAGACACGTGTGCAGCTTCTTCAAAACCTTGACAAATTCCTTAGTATATTATACTAATAATAATCTGCTTGTTTGCATGTACGACCATTACACTTCCGGTTGTTATTTATTCTCCTAATAGTACATAATTTATGTATTTTCGTTTTTCTTTCATGGATTCTCTTATTTCTTTTTATTTGTGTGCCATTTTTAAAAGAGTTTGCAAGTGTGTCACACTTTACAATCGGGACCACCATTTCTACATTGTACCCATGAAATAAGTAAAAGAATTAAAAAATTTTAAAAACATGACAGGAGCTTAGCTGAGGAGAGGGAAGGGGCCCGCCCCAAAATCTTTTATGAATAGCAGTTCACCAATTGCTACAAACATTATATGGTAATCTTTGCAATAACGCACTAGGAGAACAACCTTTTTTTCATCGGCCATCTTAAATAGCCATTCATAAGTGGATAGGTTTTTTTTTTTTAAATATACAACATATTGATCAGATATTAACATTCAAATAACGTCATTCTCAATCTAAGGATCTAGACATTCAAATAACGTCATTCTCGAGCTAAACGTTCAAATAACGTCAATCTCGAGCTAAAAGGTACCATTCTTTATTTATATAGGAAAATTAATTTTATTTATAATTTTTGTATTCTTTATATGAGTTTTGGAGCGTATAAAATGAAATCTATCCAATTTTAGCCATTTGATTGACAGATCTAGCCACTTTTAGCCATTCAAAATGGCCATTCTCCTAGTACGTTATTGCAAAGATTGCTCATTATACAATAACAAATCTCACAAAATGTTGGAGGTGGCCCCTCAAGAAGCCAAGCGCCCCAGGCCCCCAAATCTCCAGCTAGGCCCCTGGTTATACACCAGCGACTGAAAAGCAAAGACTAATTATGTGGTTTGCGGCATTTTGTGTCAATGACATTTTTTACTTTCTTCCAGCTCTCTTTAAAAAACAATCCTACCGAACAAAACAACTGTTAGAAACCGTCAACAAAAACTGTCAACTTAGGTTTCTACAGTTTTTAATTGGTCTGGCTGGCTACGTATGTATCACGTGTACAGCCTCCACCAACAGAGTGCTGAAAATTTCAACATTTACTCCTTATGTCTAGAAAAAACAGTGTTTTTTTTGTTTTTGAAAATTCCCCCCTAAATAGGTTTTCAGCAGGGGTTCAATTTGAAATTCAAGTTTATGCTAAATTGATCCCTTAGTTTGTATCTGGCAGCATTCACATCAGCTTTTTGGAAAATTCAGACTTTTTTAGTGATCACTGCCCAACAAAAGGCGAGAGATGTAACTTATTCATTGATCACCCTTTTTCCAATTTTTTAACCGTTCATAGAAACATGAAATGTTGCGCGCGCGCACACACACACACACACACACACACCCCCCAATGAGTAGGGAAAATGCTTTTGTTTTATGAAATTTCCCCCCCTAAATAGGTTTTTAGTGGGTGTTCAATTTGAAATGTAATTTTATGCTAAATTGATCCCTTAGTTTGTGTCTGGCAGCATTCACGTTTTTTTGGAAAATTCAGACTTTTTTTTTAGTGATCACCGACAACAAAAGGTGAGCAAAGTAACTTATACATTGATTACCCCTTTTTCTATATTTTTTTTTAATTGATCACCCCCATCACGTTTTCTATTGATCGACTAACCGGACCTGTTTCTCTCCCTTCCAAGTGAGCCTACTGTTAAATTAGAGCTTTTTACTTCTCCCTTTTCAAAATAACCCGACATTTATTCTTCTTATTCAACAACTGACCTTAATTTCTCTTAAAAAGGATAACCCATCTTTCCTAGCAGTGCACGTGCACTCCATTTAAGCGGGCTAACAATTTTAAAAACAAGGCCTTAAAACACCTAAGGACTGATCACCACCAAAAAAGCTAACATTTTTTTAACTTTCATACTAAGCTGACACGGCAATGACTGTTTTAGTAAAAAACGATTGTTTTTTTTATTAAATCAAGTATTGTAATTCATTTTTATTAATTTTTGACTACTAATAGTAGTCAAAAATTAATAAAAAAAACTACTACTAGTTGTACTATTTACCCTCATCTTAATTTTTAGTAGTTTTTTTTTAAAATCACAATGTGTAAAATGGTTTACAATAAACGAATAAAACAATAACAATTGTGATTAAACAATACTAAAAATTAGGATTAAATAGTAAAAAATTAATAAAAATGGTTTACAATACTTGATTTAATACAAAAATAAGATAATCGTTTTTTACTAAAACACAATCATTGCCGTGCCAGCTTATTTTTGAAAGTAAATAAACAAAACTTAGCTTCTTTAGCGGGGATCGGTCAAATCAGTCCTTATGATGCAATCCATTTTTAACGGTTAAGTCATCCTACTTTTCCCTTTTCTTTAAGAATAAATGGTACTACAAACGTACTACACAGTCTTATTAGCTGATTAGCTCACAAGATTGCAAAACTGATTAGAACTTCACACTTCGATCATGAGAGAGAGGAGGCAAAGAGAAAGACAAAAGAAACTATTACATGCGGAAAATATTTTTTTTTAAATAAAGGCACTATGTAGAGAAGGTGCTCCCCGATTGTAAATTTTCACATCCTCAATGTTAAAAACAGTGCATAAATGAAAAGAAATAAGAATTCACGAAAGAAAAACAGAAGTAAATACATATTGTTATGGCTTTGACTAAATTAAATTGTTAAATAGTTTTTTTATTTGTGCACCATTTTTAACAGTGCACAAGGGTGCGAAACCACATTGTATCAAAAATAACTTTTTTAAAAATAGAAAAAAAAAAACAGACCTGCTATGGAGCTAAGAGAGTTGAGCAGTTCCCACAGGCACAGTAATCGGGGTTCAAACTCAGGTAATATACCAAAATTTCAAAGCTGATTTTCAAGGCAGGTAAGTAGTAGACAGATCCTCTCGACTTGGCATAACACAATCTTTGTAATTCCAAATCTTAAGAAAGTAAACCAACATCTAACGTGCTGTAAAAGGAGGCCAGCTATGGTAGGGGGCCTCCCCGCAAATTGACCTGTGCCTCAGGCCCAAAGCTTAATCTGGCCTTGTGTTCGAACCCAGGATTTCAAAAGAGACAGCCTCCTCCACGTTAGGGAGATTAGCGCAATATATTCCCTACCCCCAATGACCATTGTGCTGTCGTGTCATCATCAGCCGTTGTAAGTCCACTGCTGGACAAAGGCCTTTCCCATCTCTTTCCATGACAAGAGTGATTGTGCTAACGTCTGCCATGTTTTACTGGCAAACTGTTCTACCTATCATATGTCTGGAGTTTTCCTAACGTGTTTACTGACCCACGGGCATCAATCGGTTGCTCCATCTGTTGTCTCTACCCATCGCCATTTTTGTTGTTCAATTACTTGTACGATATCCTTCACCCTGGTCCTCTCTCAGGTCCATGTTGATCTTTCTCTATCACTAAGAGTTATTATTTCCATTGTCCTCTGTGTGGTTCTGAGTTGGTTTTCAAGTGGTTTTGTAAGTTTCCAGGTTTCACACCCGTACGTCGTAGTTGGTATTATGCATTGATTGTATACTTTACGTTTTTAAGCATATTGGCAATTTGCTTTTCAGTACAACTCTATTTATACGAAATGTTTTCCAGCCAATCGTTATGTGCCGTCTTATTTCCTTTCTGTGATCTTTCTCTAGCTTTATCACCTGACCTAGGTAAATTTATTCTTTAACTTCTGTTATTAATGCACTATCATCACAATACCTTAAATTGTTCAAATATTCTCTGTCTATGTTTTCCCAGTCTGTTTTCGCTTGTCTTACTCCTTTTCCAATCTCTATCTTGTTTGTATCTTTATGAAGTCTAATTATTGCAGTGCCATTTTCGTATATATTTTATAATAATTCTCATTTATACCTTATTCTTGCATTGAGTTGAAGACTGCCATGTGTTCTATTGAATCAAAGGCTTTTTCAAAGTCTACATAAGCCAAACAAAGTTCTAAAAAAAAAAAAATTTTTTTTAAAAAGATTTTTTTGAAATTTAATTAATTTCAGTAAGACATTTTGAGGCCATATGGGATGAGTATTTGACCACTTAGACATATTTGGTACTGAAGGGAAATTTACAGAAGATAACAAATCTCTTACACATGAATGATATGATACGACATAAATATACATGAACGATAAATTGTATTTTAATCCATTTTTCTTGCAAGCTTAGTCAGATGATGGATTCCAAGTTATTTGACTATTTTGGTACTGAAGCTAGTTAATTTGGTCTGATGGTGGATTTTAACTCTTGAAGTGCTAAAGAGCATGAGGCCACACGTAAACAAACATGGCCGAAAATCCTAAAACGCACGAGTCTTTCTTGCAGTACTGCCAATTTTCACAACAATCTGCCCACAAGTAAAGACACTATAAACATTTGAATAAACAAAACATTTTTAGCCATTTTCTGCTCAATCATTACAGGACTGGGCTTTGGACTTAGAACATTTCCAACAGGAAGTTAAGAGTTAAGTTATTGGATTATTTTGGTACTGAAGCTACTTGATTTGGTCCCAAGACAATACAAATTTGGTCTTGTGCAGCAAAAGACATCTGGCAACACTGTTACTGGCACAAAATTAACAGGTCTCTCCTCAACACCACATGGTTTCTAAACATGTGACTTAAACAGCTGATAACATGATTATTTTTCAAGTTTTCATATTAAAGAAGAAAAAAAAAATTATAACACTATCATTTGGAGCTAATATTCCATATTGAAACAAGTTCTTAATGGCAAGCTGACTACACCGTGTTGCATGCTTTACAGTCGTCAGGTCAGGCTGGTTTCAATATGAAGTATGTGTGCACACACCACACACACATATACATATACATATACATATATAAGTTGTGATAGTAGTATTGTAACAAATACAAGTCATATATAAGAAATCCGATATATGTTGTTGAATATATTTAATTTGAGTGCCCGACATATGAAAAAGTTAATTTTATAATTAACACTATCCTTTGGAGCTAATATTCCATATTGAAATCAGAATGGTCGGAGCTGACAACGTTGTCAGCTCCAACCATTCTGGTTTATAATATAAATATAAATATACACACACACACACACATTTTCTGTGGTATAAAAGCTACGATTAAGCAAAATATAACTGGATATGGGGGGGGGGGTAAAATAACCGATTCCTTGCAAGCAGGTCACTATTCTGAATGTCACACTCTACAGAAACTTCACTCATTATCCAAATACATGTTTCAAGTTATATAAGATTAGCTGAAACCCACCATATTGGGTGGTTTCCAGCTAGTATGTATATGTATATTGAACAGAAACTAAGGGTTCAGTTTAGCATTATACTTACATTGTAAATAGAACCAACCCTTAAAAAAATGTTTTTCTCAAAACCATTTACTTTAAAATCTTCACCTAGGTCCATTGAGTATGCATGCCAAATTTGGTTTAGCTGCACCAATGTTTAAAATGGTGGGGGACACGGACAAACAGAGCCAGCTGTTTTATATGATAGATAAATAATATGATATAATATAATAGTGGTCGATCAATATGTGTTTATGCTGATGCCGATATTTAGAAAGCAGGACAGCCAATGGCCGATATATAAGGCTGATATGTTTTGGGGATTTTTTGCATCTAAAATAATGTATTATTCACCTGAACACAGAAAAATATTTGAAAATAAAAAATGCGCATTGTCTCTGTTTGGGAAATGAAAAAGTTATGAAGTGTATACATTAGTTATAAACACTGTATAGTCTACTTCAATGTTTACCCTTTTATTTTATTCCCCTCCCACACAGCTAAAGAAGCCTAAGCCTATCTTCCCTTTCGTAGGAAAGAAAGAAGACTAAGAACCAGCCCTCCCTCTCTGGACTTTACTACCCCACCTCCAACTCGGTCAACCCTTTTATCTCACCAAGCCGAATTCATGAAAAATTACATGCTTTTTGCCCCCCCTCTGCATCTTTCAACTTTCAGTTTTAACTTTAAAGTAAAAGGTACTTTTCTCTATTAGAATAAAAATCAGCCTCATGACTGGGATATTCATATTTTTCTTAATTTAATTTTGGACAGAACCATAGCTGGATTAGCCTATACGCAAACTATGGCGTAGGAGCCAAATTAAATAGCAATTTAAAAATTTATCACTACTACTACTACTACTACTACTACTGGGAACATGAATTAAACAATAAAACTGTAAAAATAAGGACATTGTCTGATGTGAAGTCTGAGCACTCACTATAACTGTTAAGATATTGTTAATAATATCTTAAAACTTAATAAAAATGTCCTAATAAATATCTCTTTAAAAAATTATACACGAAACGGGGGGGAGGGGGGTAATCTGGCCATGCTCATGACGCTCAATTATCGGCATCGGACGATTATCTCAAAATGTCAAATATCAGCCCGATTAATCGGCTAACCTCTATAATATAAATTTTAGCCCTGGTTTTTCCCTACTAATGAAACGATCCAATTTCTACAGCCAGGAAGTTAAAGAAATCCATCCACTCCTATCAAATTTTTACGTTCAAATTAGGGGCACAATGACAGACAGAGGGTAACAGTTGATAAGAAAAGAAAAATAATTGAACGGAAAGTAAGGGTTCATTATAGTTACATTGCTAATAGAACCACCCTCTAAAACCCCCCCAAATTTTTTTGGGGGAAAAACCAAATAGTCCAAGTTCTTCTAAATGTTTAAGCGTGTGTAAGGGGGGGGGGTACACAGTGATATACAGACAGAGGGAAACTTTTTTTTATATATAAATAGAAGATTTACTAAATAGTCTGTGAAAATACTTTTTAAACTTCAAAATTGGCCAAATCTGGATACAGTAGATCAAGGAGTTGAAAAGTACCAATTTATTTGGTATATGGATGAATCAAGTAGCTGGGAGCCACCAGATTCACCGACAACACTTTACCGATAACAATTTCCCCGAGATGTACAAATTACTGAGAAGGTAAAAAATTTCACAAACAAACACTAGTTTTTATTTACACTAAAATATCTGAAATTTAAGGGGGTATCTTTGCAGTTTAAACAGGTTTTCGTCAGTTGATTTTTCACATCATATTTCAGCGTCATTTCTATATTTAAATGTTTTTAATTTAAAATTTAGATATTTATACTACTTTTTTGATGAATTATTGTAAATCATAATTTAATTTTTGACTACTATTTACCTTCATCTCAATTTTTTTTAATGGCTTTTTTTAAGGTAAATTATTTATTTATTGCTATGAATATACTTGTATACTTTTTTTTTTTTTTTATTTGTTTCATATTATCTGTATTTGTTTCTTTAATAATTATCGACTGAAATCCTTCATGTGTGAAAAGCGTGATAATTTAGGACTAAACTACAACGTGAAAAAACAGCTGTTTAAACCGCAAGATACGCAATAAGTTATATATAGATGATAACGGTTTTAAAAATAAATTTCACAAATAAACATTTTCATTTATGCTAAAAAAGTTAAGAAACATAGAATTAAAGTTTCAGATGTAAGTTAAAAGGTTTTTTAAAAAATTCAAACAATTTTATTTAAACTGGAAAAGTTAAAGGACTTAAAATTTTAGTTACATATCTGGTATATGTTTATTTAAAAAATAAAGTTATGAGCAATTGTGCGCAAATATTCAATTTTATTTTCAAAAGAATAAGAAATGTTCACAGAATTCTCTTGATGTGGTCAACAGTCGCAATATTCAAAAGTAATGTTTATATATTTGTTTTATACATTTAAAAAAAATAAAATAAAACTAGAGATTTTTATGTTTGGGAACTTTGTCGTTGCTTTTTTTTTTTTTTTTAAATAGAATATATTTAAAAAGCTTATTTTATGGATAAATGTTTTTATTTATCCATAAAATAAGCTTTTTAAATATATTCTATTTAAAAAAAAATAGCAACAACAAAGTTCCCAAACAAAAAATCTCTAGTTTTATTGAATTTTATTTGATTTTTTTCTATATGTATTCTGTGTATTCTATATCCCATTGTTTACACTGTAAAACAACTTTTTCTAAGACAACAATCTCTGGTACTAAACATGAAAAACATAACTTTTAGATTGAAAAATTCTCCATTCATTTTTTTTTATGAATGGGATAAATAATTCTTATACAACTTTTTAACTTGTCACATATCGCTTTTTCGTCAAAAGTTCGGAAGTACCTAAATAGCTGACAACGGCACTGGGCCCTCCACCAAACCATTAAATATATTTTCATTCCAGTAAATTCTTTTTAATTCTTAACCTTTTTGTAATTTTAAAGATCTTGGTAAATTGTACATCTCGATAAACGTTGATGAATTGTTATCAGTAAATCTTGCGCGACCCCAAGTGGCTAGCTGCCTCTCCCATGAGTAGCATTACTGCCGTAGTGATCCTCATTGGGTGCTCCACACGGTGACCTTTCACTTAGTTGAAACCTAGATTGTCAAAACCTAGAATGTTGCATCCTTCATGCTGAAACCCAGTTTGTCGAAACTATTATAATAAGTACTAAATCAGATTTTGTCAAAGAATATTGGTGCTGTGTCTGAAGTTATATAATCTTTGTACAAGTACCTTATGGTTAGGGTTTACAAGTCGATATTGTATCACATTTGATACTTTATATAATGTTCAACACCTACTGGCTGTTCGACAAACTGGATGTAACATAGGGGAATTTGAGAGAGGTTTTTCGACAAACTGCACATTTACCCGCCAAACCACTAAGCTTATGTGCACTTCTGTGGATCAGTGAATATCAAGTTAGTCTCGTACATCATTTACTACTGAAGTGAGTGCGATTCGGACTTGGTGGTCGCTTTGTGCAGTAGTATGGTACTAAGCTTGAAAATCGATACCACCAGTTTGATTTTGGGCCAAATATCCGGATTTTAAAAGAATTCAATCTGTTTGAGTGTTTTAAAATAAAAAATAAAGTCAAAAATCAAATCTTCCTCATCATTCCCGAGAAAAAAAACAAAAAAAAAAAACCTTTCTGTAATCCCTGGTTTGATGGATCCAAAATAGAGTAGCATAACACTAGTTTTAAAAATGGCTAGATTTCATTTCCAGATAA
>VCCN01006982.1:614323-628504 GCA_006491835.1 Architeuthis dux | reverse complement strand
AGTGGTCGCCTTTCTCTCTCCAGATATGGTCAGCCATTCCAAGTTTTTCTATCTCACCCTTGATTATGAACTATTTGAATGTTAATGACCCTTCTCAAAACTATAGAAAATATCTGTCTTGATTGTATAATACTCTACTAGAAATAATAAAATCCTGGTATATTTGGTTTAGAAGAAAATTAACTTTTTATAAAAAGAATTGGTAGCAGTGTACTTATTTATGGGTGATACTGTAGATACACAGTAAGTATATAGTAAGTTAATCCCACAAACCATTACTACTGACTTTAGAGTGAGTTTGATCCTCACTGCGTGCCCTACTATTTGGCCTTATGCCAGACCAAGCTGAGCTAGAGTAAATATCAATAAGGTAGACTCGCCTTGGGGCAATGGTTAGCAAGCTATTATTAGAAACCATTAGTTCAGTCCTCACTGGGTGCTCTCACATATGTGGCTTTGTGCCAGATTATGCTAAGCTTAGATTTTATCCCTGCCACTCCCTAATACTACTAGTTCTCAAACATACTCTCTGCTTCTTCTTAATACTACTAGTTCTCAAACATAAACAAACTCTCTGCCTCTTCTTAATACAACTCATTCTCAAACATAAACAAACTTCCTGCTATTCCCTACCACACGTTTCATTAAGGTTTGAGAACTAGTAGTAAGAAGTGGTAGATATTGTTTTTGGCACCAAAATATTTCATTAACGTGTGGCAGGGATCAAAAGTACTGCACCAAAAACGATTTTCAATTCTAGAAGCTCTAAAACAGTTGTATTGAAAACCTTAACATGATTTTAAACCAAGATAATCAACAAAATGCGAGAGACTTGGTAGGTCTGTGTCTCATTAATTGTACAACAACAAATATGGAATATGCCATTAGCTGGTATGGCTCAGGGTGTTGCTGTCTTTATTTTCAAAAAGGATATATTTTCGGGGAGGGATATATTTAGAATATATGTTAGCGGCAACTCTGTTACCAGCAAAGAATAATACCATCTTTTATATGGGTACATTAAGTTGGGGTTACATAAAACAATTGTACAGCACTATTATCCTTTATTGACTATAAGGTTCCAACTTTCAGACCTCTTCACCCTAGGTGAAAAGGCCTGATCCAGATAGGGGGTGAAAGCCCCATTGCACCCCCCCCCCTCCGGTTATTACTATTACTACAATAACTGAAATTTCAGTCATTCGCAGTTAATGGGTGGGTTAATGCTGGTTTGGTGATGCCTTTTACCATAAAGAGTAGTAGCAGTATTACAGAGCCCTTTTTTATTACTGTCAGTTGTAGTGAAATCTATGGGAATTTACCTGTGTTGGGCTTAACTACTTAATATTACGACTGCAAATTTGGTTATAATGCTTACATCCAAAGACCTTAATGCTTTGAGGTTCTGTACCAAATGATGGGTTAGTGAGCTACGATAAAAAATCTCTCAGCAAATATAACCTACTTTAAATTAAATAAAATTATTTAAATATTGGTGTTCCAAACCCTTCACAGATGGGGCAAGGTATGGTTTTGTTTTAAACATTTCAGCTATGGGTTCTCTCCCTTAGTTTTGGTAATTAACCAACCTCCCCGCTAAACTAGGATGGGGGCGGGGGTAGTCCAAGGGGTTGAATAAGGCTATGAGGTAAAAATAAAAGTCCAGTCTAGAGATCAAATTTTCTGCACTTCTATCTATCAAGTCGAAGGCTCAAAATAAGCTCCAAGTTGAGAATGATTTAAGATGTGCCCTATCACTAATAGACCCACAAATCGAAGAACTAGTAGCAAAACATAAGAACAGAGATCACATTGATATCAGTTACGATAGAATTCTTATTTTTTTTGTAATGAATTGGAATTTCAAATGATGTGTTCTAATTATTTTCACTTGCTTTCTTTGAGTAACAAATACACAGCAGCAGCTGTATAATTATAAAATTAAACTAATTCTTAGTATAAAGCTGTCTAATTATACGTAAAATAAAGTTATTATTCGAAATAATTCTTTGTTACAACTTACTAAATGGAGGGGGGGGCGATACTAGTAATCTTATTGACAAAAGTGAGGAATGACTCGAAAAGGTTGGGAACCACTGATCTAAATAAATCTAGATGTGTTAGTCCACTCAAATTTGAAATATTATGCATGGTCATGTGGCAAAAATGACGGTTTATTGAAAATTACGAAAGCAAGACTTTTACTAATTGTTTTAGTTTTTGCCAAGTGTATTGAAATATTGAATTTTCAATAAAATTATGCAAAAAGGTCTGGGTACTAGTCAGAATTTGAGGTCTGAAATTGAATGTGAATAACGAACGAAATGTGTGGTCCAAGGGGAAGTAACTCTCATGTCTTACATTTTAATTGTTTAAATAAAGTGTTTGGGACCGACTGGTTTTTAATAATAATAACCGTTTGATAACATTATTTATAATTATAATAAACAGCTTTCCTCTGTATTTATGTGTGTGTGAGTTTGTGTGAATGTAAAAATTATTTATCTATTTAAAATGTTATTTATTTAAAATGATGTTAAAATATTTATATTGTTAAAGTTATTATTCTAATTCTAGATTCTTTAAATCGAAATTAACAGAATCGTTATAAAAAACATCTTTTTCCTCTGCAGAATGAACTGCTTTAAATAAATCTCACCTTAGTTTCTTTGAGACTTTTTCGTTTTGGAGAAAAAGTAACTCTTTTAGGGGCAGCGAGTGAATTGGCTTTAAAATTGGTGTTTGATCTTCAATGTACGTATAATGCAAAACTGGACCCTGACTTTCTGTCTGTCTTTGCAACACCCAATGTTCAATTTTCAATATAACTATCCGCATAGCTGGACCCAGACTTTCTGGAAGCTTTTTTTATGTTAATACAGTTATGGTATTGCTGTACAAATTAATGTAACAGTATAAACTGGAGAAAAAATCGCCTTAACCTTGAACAGTGCGGTTTTGAAAACTACGGAAAATTTTGATTAATTAACCACACTAATCAAGGTATGTTGCATTGGAAAAAAGGCAGCCATGTTTGCAGTCAGAAAGTCAGGGTCTAGTTTAGGAGATATATTGAACATTGGGTGTCACAGAGACGGACAGAAAGTCAGGGTCCAGTTTTACAATATACATACATTGTAAATCGTTCAATTCATTCGTTCCTCCCAAAAAGTTATGTAGAAATTATTTATAACAATAAATGTAAATTGTTCCAATTTTTTTAATCATTTGTTTAATGTTATAAATCAGTTGTTATCTAAAAGACCCTGTCCATAAGTGATCACAATAAGTGGCTTCCTCTGTAGTAGAGCTTAAGGTCAGGTCATTCTGAAAGCCCTGGCTCTCATTTAATGACCAAAGTTAAGCATCATCAGACCTGGTCAGTACTTGAATAAGTGACCATTTAAAGGTGATGTAAGCAGCTTGTGGTCAGACTAAACCAAGTTTATTAAATAGAGGAAAGAGTCTATAAATGTTGGTACTCTTGTAATAGTGGGGTCCAGGGCATAATATGCATAAAAGACTAAGAATTATTCCCCTTGCAAGATTTTTGGGGAGGATTTGGGAGTCCAGACATACACAAAAAAAATCCCTTATGAAACAATTTAATAACAATAATTAGATACGCAATTTTATACAAAGCTAGTTTATCAAATTATTATTAAATTGTTTTGTATTAAAATAAATTGGTTTTTTGAGGATTTCTTTTTCATGTATGTCCAGACTCCCAAATTAAAAAAAAAAAATCTTGCAAGGGGAATAACTCTTAGTCTTTTATGCATATTATGCCCTGGACCCCCCCACTATTACAAGAGTACCAAAATTTCATAATTAGTTCCATTGCATCTTAAAGTAGCACCTAGCTGACTTCAGTTTATAATATATATATATATGTGTGTGTGTGTGTCTCTTTAATTAAATTTGACTAATTTTTACCTTCATTTTAATTTTAATTAATTTCTGAAATTAAGATGAAGGTAAAAACTAGTCAAATTTAATTAAAGTGATGTGTTACAATTACTTCATCCAATAATAATAAAGATTGATAAATCTGTCTGTTTTATATCCAGGTGACCTTGTTTTGGTGCCCATTGAATTAGGATGACCAACTCCGATTCTGATGTGAAACAAGAGGCCCTCATCTTCATTGAAGGTAAGCAATCAGTGGCTTCAAATGGAAATGACATTTACCCACTACAACTCGTAGCTAATATTTCCAAGCCTACAACTTCGGGCAGACAAGAGAACGAGCTCTCCGAAATCTCTCCCAGTTCGAGGCCCACAAGGTTGTCTCCTCTGGATACTTCCTATCAGTTCCTTAACACTGACATGGCAACATCAGAATGCAGTATTGTATTGGACGATGAAGATGCCGGAAATGTGGCAGAAGATGCACAGACCACAAATGTTAAATCCAGGAAATTGCCATGTCCTAAGTGTTCATTTCAAACCCCGGACAAAATCACTTTGGAACGGCACATGCGAAAACACAACTCGATTTTTGTTTGCAAAGTTTGCAAGATCCATTTCCCATCTGTATCATCACTGATCGATCACTACAGCAAGCGGCACCTTGCTGAAGCAGGAGACAATGCTGAAGCTCAGCACTTCTGTCCAATGTGCCCGTTCTCCAGCATTGAGAAACTGGAGTACGATAAACACATCACACGGCACGAGACTGCAGCTTACCTTTGTCACATCTGTGGACAGCCGTTTGCCAAGCAGGTGTCGATGAAATGGCACGTGAAATTTAAGCATAATATCAACACGGACAATGATGGCGGAGAGATGGACACTTCTGAAAATACTGAAAGCATGACGGTCAATCTAAGAGCCGATCAAATGGAACCGATTTCAATGGAAGAATTGCAATCGGAATTACTCAACCGTGAAATCGAACTGGAACAAGATATAAAGCCATTTGCCAAACGCTTCAGCTGTATGTTCTGCTCCAAGAGCTTCAGCACTAAATTGGTCCTGAGGTACCACGCCTGGAGAAGTCACAGAGAACGATTGCAAAACAACCAAATAGAAAACACTGGAGACGTTTCGCAGGAACTGACTGCTGGTCAAAAGACTGCTGCCAAAAATTGGAATCCGTCAAGACGAAAGTCTTTGAACCAATCCACCAGTTATCAACATCAATGTCCTGTATGCACATTCAGCACCATTTACAAGAGCACATTCGACCGACACGTCAAGAAGCACGGAGTTGCAAAGTTTGACTGTGACATTTGTGGTATGCCTTTTACTGTTATCGGCAATTTAAACCACCACAAGAAAGTGCACCACCCAGATTTGATGCCCACCGCTGTAGAGCCCCCTAAGCGGCATAAGTGTAGCCTCTGTATCTACAATACCAGTTACAAATCCACCCTCGAGCGACACCTGCGAACCCATGGCATTGCCAAATATCACTGTGATTTGTGTGCCATGCCCTTTGTATTTACAGGAAGTTTTATTACTCATCGAGAAATCAAACATCAGATTATGTCAAAACGCGTTGAGGAAACAATCTTCACAGACAAGCTTACAGATGATTCCAAGTTAACGTACGGCGGCAAGTTTCTGAAGAGACGTAAGTGTCCCTACTGCAACGTCTATATGTCGAGCGCCAGTAAACTGAACCGCCATCTCCGTACTCACAAGAACGCTGGTTATTACTGTGGCAGCTGCAGCGTGTTCTTCCATCAGCGATTAGATTTTGAAAATCACATGAGGCACCACCTCCAATCCAGAGACTTACCAAACAGGCAGCACCAAGATACGGCCCAGTCCCCGATTAGCAGGACATCCCGACAGGTTCCTGCGGGGAATTCAAGTGCTGAATTTGACACCTCGAATACTTGCCCCGCACAGGACATGATGATGGAAGGCGAACAGAATCTTGTTACAGACGACCTTGCTACCTTCCACAATGTCATTGGAGAAACGTCTAATTTGAACGAGTTGCCTAATTCCATGGTACAGATTTATGACATTCAGGTAGCAAACAAACCGACAACCATGACCAAGGACATGGTTAAGATTGACCTCTCGGAACAGCAGCTCTCAAAAGCCAGTTTGATTTCAAGGCACGCGTTGGGCCGGGCTCAGCCAGAAAGTAACAGACATTTTGGTGAGTCAGCTGACAGCTCACTGAAAATTGTCTCAACATGTGGATCGACTGACCAGCATATTTTGGGTTCTTCAACAATGACGGGTCAAGAGTCAATACAGAACCTTTACAACACAAATTCAGAGCAGAATTACCAAGCTGACACTTTTCAATTGGGAAACTCTAACTTTTTCCCGTCACAAAGAACCGACTTTAATATCGGTCAACAGTCATTTGTGAATCAAGCCTATGCGGCAAACAGCCAAAATTTTGAGAGACCCTCGAACGAATCGTTTGCCGTAAGCAGAGATAACCACAACCAACAGCAGCAGCAGCGACAGTTCCTGTCCCCAAGTTCTGCTGACAGAAACCTTCACAGAGAACCAACAAACTCAGGTTGTGCCCAACCGCAACGGCCACTTAGCAGAGAAGACAATGATGGCGATCTGTGTGCTTGTAAAATCCTTCAGCCAGTGCATGGGGAAGTGCTAGCAAATGCTCCCTTTAAAGGGAGATACGCTAAACTCATCTCCGACTTTGACGATTTTGCTTTGCGTCCTTTTGCTTGTTCATTGTGTTTTTTCCGCTGCAGTATCCTCAAGGATTTGTACAGTCATGTGCAGAACCACCTGACGGGCTGCAATATCACGCCAACGCCTGCATCGGCCAAATTCAATACAGGACCTTATTTGCAGGGCCTTGCTCCGCAGGGCGACACAGCTAATCAGTCCCACCCCGGTGTTCCTGATATTGAATATATTGATTAAAAAGAACAAACCAAATATTTGTGGCTATCTTTTTTTCCATTGCATTTTTAGCCGCAAGCGTTTCCCTATAGGCAATGTTCCCTCTAACTTTTTGTAATCAGTGGCCGCAAAAATCTTACGTTGTGCAAACTTTTTTCCTGGGACCAAAAAGTATGTGCACATTTTAGAATTCAACATAGGGAATCAATATTTTTTCAATAAAAACTCAGTAAGCTATCTACAGAATTTGAAATCTTTTGTGCACACATTAATTTCCTTTGTGCACTGGTTGCACAGCTCAGAGGGAACTATGCCTACGGTTATGTCTTTTCCTACCCGTTGTAAGTGGAGTAATTTTGTTTTTGTTTAACGGCACATCAACCCTTAGTGGGTCATTTAGTGCCGGATTCAGGAGCCGGGGGTGGACCCATGTCCTCGAGACTAGAGACTTGAGGGGGGAGAATCCCAAATCCCTGTCACTGAGACAAATGCCACGAGGACCAGGATAAAGGTGGGGGTGGGGATCCCAAAAGCTTCTCAGGATGAATCCTGAGCATGCTAATGGTGATCACCTCCCGACCAGCTGGCCAAGATATCCTGTGCAACTTCTCCCAGGACGATACCCAAGCATGCCACAAGGACCCCCGAAAGGCAGTGGTTCTCTAAACTTTCAAGAACAGATACTACACTTTGATCTTAGCCAAAAGGCTGCAAAGTGACCTAAAGTAATTTTGTATCGAAACAAAATCCTCAAACAATACGTCTCTCAGCCGAGTCAATACAATGTTACTCCCCTTACAATGGGTAGAAAAGGATATTCTTACGGGACACCCTGTATGTTGTAAAACTCGGACATTAAATTGAATAAGTAACACAAGATACTTTATCAATCTGGTGGGAATTTTCAGACCAGCACCAAAATAGGTGGGAAGGGTTGTATTATTGTACAGGTTGTTCCTCTCCAATCCAGTACTCTGTGGTCCGGAAACTCTCAAGGTTTGGAACGATTTGAATCTGACACCATTAGTTTGTGGTTCTGTCACTGTTGTATAATGGGGTGAATGTCATTTCCGGTCCCCACATCCTATTGTTTTGACACCCACGCATATATTTCCTAAGGTGACCGGGTTACCTCCATTTCTGCACAGGTGTTGAGCTGGAAATGACCCCCAGTGGCAGTATATCATAACAACTAGGGTTTCAAACTGCGGTTTGAACCATAATTTAGCGATTTATAAACCCTCGTGGAACTGTGTGTGTGTGTCTGTGTCAATAGGAGTTGTCCCCCTTCATGATTAGCTGTTTAGAATATATCAACGTAGATGGCTCTTGAATAGCAGTGATTTACATAGTGCTGGGTTATTAACCAATCTGGGCTGGCCTTGGGGTGCCACTATTGGTATAATAGCTTTCCATTTTGAGGGAAGCTACATCTGAGCTGAAGTAATGAAGACCTGGTGAACAACAGTGCTAATAATTTTGAATATATTGACATTTGGTAGCAGAGCGTAGTTGCTTTCAAGATGGCTTCCAAGAACTTCCTAGCACCATCTGTTGCTGAGTATACGCGTCTCTAAGAATGCAGGGGAGGCCACTCCATTGGAATTAATAAAGAGTGATCTCTTATTTATATATTACAGAGAAAAAGAAAGATCTGACATAAACTACATTCCATGGACACAATCCAAACTGTAAAAGCGTGTGTGTATGCACCGTGATTACTCGACAACTGTTCATTGTACAAAGTTGACATTCGCCAGTACACAAGGTAGTACAGTGTCGAGTCAAAATATTTGGGGATCAGCATCTATCGTGAGAAAAATTATAGATCTTTCTTCATAATTTCTAATAAATATCTCTCTTGACTTCCGCTCTTTAGAATTATCTAAATTTAGAAGTAACCAAAATTATTTTACATGTCTATTATTGCATGCTGCTCCACCCAGCATAAAGTCCGGCCCCTTCCAAACATGCACCTTTGGAATAGGCGCTGCCCTAGTGTTAGAAAAGGTTGAAATCTTCAAATTTAGTTCCACTCATGTTGTTGATATCTAAATAAGCTAAGACAAGATTACATGGGGGAGGAAGGAAGATTGTGTTGCACCAATCTTACAAATCGGAAAGACCCACTTACCTGCCTTGAAGATCAGCATCGGAATCATTTTTACCTGGGCTCGATCACTGACCAACAGCACCAGTGGCAACTGTACAACTTCCTCATCCACCAAGCAATCTTACATCATTATTTTTTTAAATGCAGTGCAATTTAATAAATGAAATGAAACAAAAATCAAACTTGTCCAAAATATTGAATATTTTGAAGAGTAAAATTTGACTGGATTTTTTTTTTTTAAAAAGAAAAACAAAACAAATATCTACATTAAAATGTTTGTTTTCTTTATTTTTAATTGATTTTTTTTTTTTTTTTTTTTTTTTTTTTTTTTGGCAGACTAAAAAAAAAATTATAAACCATGTCTGTCTGTTATAAGTAAACTAGTTAATCAGCATTAAAAAATTCATGGATATATTTGAATTTCTATGAGAATCCTCCCCCATTTCAATGGTGGGTAGGAGATATTCTTATCAGCAAAATTGTTACCTTTA
The DNA here is from genome assembly GCA_006491835.1 of Architeuthis dux. Taxonomy (NCBI): domain Eukaryota; kingdom Metazoa; phylum Mollusca; class Cephalopoda; order Oegopsida; family Architeuthidae; genus Architeuthis; species Architeuthis dux. Next base: position 619,057 of record VCCN01006982.1, on the reverse strand, counting down.
AGTGGAAGTGTCCATTGTTATGGACAGAGAAACAGAAAAAGTTACACTGTTCATTATAAATTGATGATGATTTGAAAAAAAGTAAAATAAAATACACGCCACACCAGTGAATCACTGTTGTATGTCCGGTAGTGCTGACACAATTATACAAGAGTTGCAAAAGACCCCCCAAATCAAAAAAATAAACTTTATTCTTTAAAAACAATAAAACGCCTGTTGTGGGAATCACCATATTTCTCACCATAGAATGTGAATATTTTTCTCCAAAGAATTCTACTTTAAGTCACCCCATTCATTATGCCACAAAGGTCATTGTTTGGGGGGTAGGTCCAACAATCACTGTCCTGTTCACCCCTAAACAAGCCCAGAGTGAAACACATTTTGAAACTTCCTTTTTACCACACCTCATATTTCAAATGTCTCATTTGTAATTTCTACCCGGATTAAATGCTGTAGAAAACATATCCCATAAATTAGAGCAGATATTAGATATTTTCTTTCAGCTTATATTCAGTACAATTTATGATGAGATGGTCACATGACCATAAAATAAAATTTCATAATACTGTATTTTGTGGCTTATTAGACACACCCCGATATAGAAGGTAAGGATCAGAAAAATAAGTTAGAGTGCTTAATACCAAGAAATATTTACTCCACTGAAACCTAACTTTATTTCAGCTTGAAATCCTCACTAATTATGACAAATTCACCACAAACCAGGATGGAGCACTAAATTTAAATCAAATGTATGTAATTTTGGATACAGAAATAAGGTTAGGTTTGATTTATGGAAAAGTTAGAACATACAATAGTGCTGTCATTGACCTTTGGCTCATAGGACACAGGGTGGTTTTTGGAGATATTTGATAGAAAAACAATGCATTTAATAAGCCGCAAAATACGGTACATAACTTTTGTATATGCACACTACATATATAAAAGATGTTATAATTTTAACAAGAAATAATTGTAGGAAAAGCGTCTTGATTGTTTTATTTTTTAAAAACAAAACTTCTAATTCTCCACATTCATCGAGTAGAGTTCATGTTTGATTTTTTTCTTTTTTTTTTTTTTGTCTAGATTTCATAAAAAATGGCTCCTTTTTTCTTAAAGGCAATTCTTAGGCACACTTGGAAATTCTGAAAATTCTATTTCAGAATCAGTGGTAAAAATGAAATTTGTCAGTTGCAAGAAAAATCACAATATAAAACGTTTAAAAAATGTTTTCAAAAGCTGCAGCAGTAATAACTATTCATATCACTGAGTGCTGTTAACAAGTACAAAAAGTGATCACCGCTTAGAATACAGAGCATGATTTTAAGACAGTTATTTCCCTTGTTCCAAACACCCCAGGTAAGTTCCCATCCAGACATTTCCATGTTTAGATGTATCTTTTATCTTTTCATGACAGTAAAAAACTTAATTTGGAAAAATCAAGGGAAAAAAAGACTGAATTAATAAAAGGCATTTTAGTATTGGCCGAAAGATAACCATAAAAAGTGATGCCTTCAATTCTGAGACACGGTCCTCTTATTTTGGTTGTGTGCATAAGGGTTGGAACTTTGAGTTTTAGAAACAAATTATAAAACCATAAGTACCATTGTACAAATGCACCAAATTTGTAATAAAACTTACTGTTTCTTCCCCTGCACTGTAGCTATATGTAATATGACACTTGAACAAAAACAAATTGTAAAATTATCAGCAGTGTTAAAATGTGGTGTTTGATAAAATCCATATAAAAATTTCCCAAAAAAGGACTTCGGCCATTTAGGTAGTTTTAGGCCAAGGGGATACAGAAATTAATACATCTCAGGTTTATAAAAGGCAACAAAACAGTGTTGCAATAAAACTTAATGTAAAAGAACATTTTTGTCGAGGCAAAGAAAGTGATGTTATGGGTTGTAAAATCGTAAAATTTTCAAAGTGCTGGAAAATTATATTAACTCTCAAATTCATATTTTTTTAAAAATTCAAATCTTAAATCAAGGGAATAACTTCTGATCAGATTTACTTCCCTTATACTTTTAAGTTATTTATTTTTATTCAATTCACAAAATTCACTTGATAATACTCTTATCAAGTGAATTTTGTGAATTGAATAAAAATAAATAACTTAAAAGTCCAAGGGAAGTAAATCTGATCAGAAGTTATTCCCTTGATTTAAGATCCATATATTGAGAGACAAGTGGATATTGATCTAGTTGACAAGTTTGTTTTTTTTTGCTTTTTTGAATGTGGCGAACAAAGTTGGAAGAGGTATATGTATTTATTCATTTTTGTCCACACAATATCTTCAAAGGTTCTCAACGAATTTCAATGACATTTTGTGGAAGGGTGGGTTGTGGGTTAAGGAAGAATTGATTAAATTTGGTAGCAGATCCAGGAATTCTTTCGGATTGAGGGACATTTTTTCATTTATCAAGACAATAGTCTGAAATATAGAAAAATCAAAACTTACTGTTTCTTCCCCTGCACTGTAGCTATATATGAACTGATTTTCATTCAGTTTTTAGTAAGTGTATGGTGTTGGCAGAGGTATTCACTCACTGAGTGTTTTCTAGTTTGTTTTGCAGGGGCTTTTTTTTGCAATAAGATTTGTAAAATGTTTTTAAAAATATCAAATTCAAAAATAAGATTATTTTCACTTCAATGTCACAAGATTCCTTTTTGTACAAAAACAATCGAAAGTAGGCAAGACTTTCAATAAAAAAGAAAAAAATGTATTTACAATTGAGCTTCTTTGAAAAAGAAAAACAAACGGATCAAGTTTACATCAGGCACCCTGAAAATTGTTGAATCGAAAAGGGACACATTTTGCCTCGACATCAGTAATGTTCGAAGTTACTTACATTCGATAAAAAATAGGTTGTTGTTTTTTAAACTAACAAAGTTACTAAGATACTTTCTTCCGGAAAAACAAAAAGTATTATTTGTGCTTTCAATCCAACTATTCTTTGTAAAACTAGATTTTGGCTTTTATAGAGATTATTAGAATTTACAGTCATTCAATAACTGTCATCTTAGCGTAGTAAAAAATAGAAAAGGGTTGGATTGTAAGCACAAAAAATACTTCTTATTTTCCGGGAGAAATTATCTTAGTAACTTCGAAAATTTGTTAGTGTAATATAAAAAGGTTATTTTTTTTAAAACTAAGATGACAGTTACAGAATGACTGTAAACTCTAATAATCACTATAAAAGCCAAAACCTAGTTTTACGAAGAATAGTTGGATTGAAAGCACAAAAAAATACTGTTTATTTTTCCAGCAGAAAGTATCTTAGTAAATTTGTTAGTTTTAAAAAAAGAAAACAACCTATTTTTTATCAAATGAAAGTAACTTAGAACATTACTGGTGATGAGGCAAAATGTGTCCCTTTTCTAAACAACAATTTTTAAGGTGCCTGATGTAAACTTGATCCCAAAAAGCTGCCAAAAATGGGAAAGTAAAATTTATGGACGCCCTCTACTCGCAGAGCAGAAAGAAACCAAATTTGATAGATTACTAGATAATCCCAGTGAAAAAAAATTCACGGATATATTTGAATTTCTTTGAGATAATATTTTTAGAAAATAAACTAATGAACTCGTTTAAGTGGAAGAGTCCATTGTTTCAAATGGTAGGAGATATATTTATCAGCAAAATTGTTACCTTTAGGTGGAAGAGTCCATTGTTAAGGACAGAGAAACAAAACTAAAAAAAATGGCCTGAATTTTCAAAAAACCAGCAGGCACAAACTAGTGACTAATTTAGCATAAATTTACATTTCATATTGAACTCCACTCTAAACTCCTATTTAGGGGGTGAATTTAAAAAAAAAATCACTTTCCCTATTCAGTGTGTGCAAAATTTCAAGTTTCTACTATGAACGGTTAAAAGTCCAGATACATAGTGTCAGAACACATGAATAACCTAAATCCAGCAATAAACCAGTGTTGTGGGTAGCAGTGATTAAAAATCACACTGTTCATTATATAAGTAGATATACATACACACACAAATATACATGCCAAGGAATGTATGCTTACGTACTTAATCCTAATATCAACAGGGTTGCCAGATAGGGTCCAGGAAATAATTCCACCCTAGAAATAATTTCGAAACGCAAAGTGAGATAACTATGTTAATCGTATGGACAGAGTCGCTTCCCCTGTAAGAAGCTATTTCAAAAAAGAAAAATTAAGTAATCCTTAATAGGCATTTGGAAAGAAAAAAAAGGTATTTTTTAGATATGGTCAGAAAGGGAGATAATCCAATCTTTATCTCCGAGACTTAACTAAAACAGGCATTTGAATAGCATCGATTTTGGAAATCGAACGAGTGTAAAGGCAGAGGTTCAAAACCATCCTCTTGGGGTTGCCTGCCTTATTAGCCATTTTTCGGTTAGATTTGGCCGATTTTCTTCCAATTTAGCCGAAATAATAATCTACGATAGCATATTAAATCTGATAAGTGTAATAAAAGTAGATGTACAATTTTCATAATTCTCAAGTTGATATAGGTCCTTCTTTTTTTTCAGTCTTTAATTTGCTATTTGTGAAAAAAGGCTTTAAGAACAATGATGTTGTCTCCTCCAAAGATTTTCCTTTGGTTTCTGGAAGGCAGAGGAACCAGAACACCAAGCCAATGAGAGTGAAACAGACCATCAAAAGGAAGGTTCCTACAGGGAAAAGAAAAATAGATACAAAGTGACAAATAAAGAAGGAACAACTAGCATTCCAAGGGAAATT